>WBZZ01002011.1:5000-7500 GCA_019918135.1 Paulinella micropora
ACTTGCCGGTACCTCCGGCAATTGAACTTACCCTGTCGACGGGAAGGGTGGGTTCGGGGAGGGCCCCCCCCGGGAACCCAAGCCCTGCAATTGAACGTACCCGAAGCGAATTTGCTGGCACCAAAATGAATGGCTGAGAATGCTCCAAGGCTCCAAAAGCTATGCCAGCAGGGTTTATGCTGGTCACCTCCGGCAGTTGAACGTACCCTGTCGACTGTGGAAAGGTGGGGTCCGGGGGGGGCCTCCGGGAACCCAGCCCCGCAATTATACGTACCCGAAGCGAATTAGCCGTCACCAAAATGACTTGCTGAGAATGCTCCAAGGCTCCCAAAGTTGTGCCAGAAGGGATGATAGGCTGAGGTTTTTGGTTTTCACAACCTCGGGACGCGCTCTAGGTAGTGAACTACTTGAAAGAGAGATTTCCAAAGATTTTGTCAAAGTAGTGCCAAAATGAATGGCTCCAAGGCTCTAAGAGTTGTGCCAGAGGGGCTTAGAGGCTGATTCTTTGTGTTTTTGCAAGCTTGTCACGAGCTTTTTTTAGGGATATAGTTGAAATTGACAAGCTTTTTTTAGGAATATAGTTGAAATTATGAAATTCGAATGTAATGACAAAGCAGTGCCAAAATGAATGGCTCAGATTGCTCCAAGGCTGTAAAAGTTGTGCATGTGAGAATGAGAGGAAAAGCGACCTTGCGAAGAGGAGGAGGAAAGGGGGGGGGGGGGGGGGGGCGAAGCGCACCGCAAACCATCCTTTCAGGTGTTGGCGAAGCCCCTAGTTGTTGTTGTTGTTGTTGTTATTATATTATTATTATTATTATTATTATTATTATTATTATTATTATTATTATTATTATTATTATTATTATTATTATTATTATTATTCAGCCCAATGGCCTCAAGGCGTTAAACTGTGACGCCAACTCATAACCCTTTGGTGGTAGATGCTGGGGAGGAGGGTCCTTGCGCGCGTAAAAGATCTTAAACTCCGCATATGCTGGTTGATAGCCCAGGACCCAGCAGACACCAGATTGTTATGGGTGGGGTTTCGAGGCAGCTCTAGCAACCGCGCTTGGTGTATGCACTTGCACATTCGGTGACGTCTTGCAAGAGGTTGCTGGGACTGCGGAATAACCTCGGCTTAGTGCTCTCTTGCCCTCAGGAGCTCCATCGGTGGCCCCGATCATGCGAGAGACTGACACGGTGGGGTGGAGGACCTCGAACAAGGGTATTGGAGGCTTATGTCCGTTGAAGATATGCCATTAGCTGCATCAGTACGCCTCAGATATAGTATTATTATTATTATTATTATTATTATTATTATTATTATTATTATTGTTATTATTATTGTTATTATTATTATTATTATTATTATTATTATTATCATTATTATTATTATTATTATTATTATTATTATTATTATTACTAGTAGTAGTAGTGGTAGTAGTAGTAGTAGTAGTAGTAGTAGTAGTAGTAGTAGTAGTAGTAGTAGTAGTAGTAGTAGTAGTAGTAGTAGTAGTGGTAATAGTAGTAGCAGTAATAGTAGTACTACCACTACTGCTACTACTTGTGATACTGCTACTACTACTACTACTACTACTACTACTACTACTACTACTACTACTACTACTACCACTTTTGCAATTAGATGCCACACGATTTTGGGCGAATTCGCGGTGACGTTTGGAAGAGAGGGAGGCGCCAGCAACAGGAACAAGAAGTACAACGCATGAGGCGACAAAGCAACAGCGGGAAAGGCAGGTGCCTATACTACTATTACTTTTACTACTACTACGACTACTACTACTACTACTACTACTACTACTACTACTACTTCTAGTACTACTAGTACTACTAGTGCTACTAGTAGTACTACTACCACTACTGCTGCTGCTGCTGCTACTGCTACTGCTGCTACTACTAACTACTACTACTACTATTACTACTACTACTACTACTACTACTACTACTACTACTACTACTACTGCTACTACTGCTACTACTGCTACTACTACTACTACTACTACTACTACTACTACTACTACTACTACTACTTCTATTCTACTTCTATTCTGCTGCTGCTAGTACCTACTACTTTTACTTCTACTACTGCTATTACTGCTGCTGCTGCTATTGAAATGGCACCGAACTCCTATCTTTCTCACATTCGAATACGTACGAGGACACGCACGCGTACATGCATGCTATTAGGTGGAATATATCGTTTTTTTCTCTCGGTCTGTTTGGCGGCGGTGTTTCCTTCTCCTGGACAAACAGTGATGACGACATCTAATCTCTCTCTCTCTCTCTCTCTCTCTCTCTCTCTCTCTCTCTCTCTCTCTCTCTCTCTCTCTCCTCTCTGCTGGCGTGAGGGATTCTCGGTCCGTCAGCTTCAATCCATGTACTTTATCTTTAATAACAACACTGTCGTTAGTATTGAGACATTCACTGGCAAAATTGTCCAACTCGGCTCTCTCTCTCTCTCTCTCTCTCTCTCTCTCTC
>WBZZ01002011.1:12500-15000 GCA_019918135.1 Paulinella micropora
AGTCCCTTCCGTGCAAACATCACGGCTTAGCTGGGCATCGGGTTAATACTTTACCCACAGACTTCCTGGTTGACGAAATCAGAAGCTCCTTTTTTCTGACATTAGTCGATATTTCATCTATCTATCTATCTATCTATCTACCTATCTATATATCTGTCTGTCTGTTTGTCTGTCTGTCTATCTATCTATCTATCTATCTATCTATCTATCTATCTATCTATCTAGCTCCAATCCATCGTCTCTTTTTACCAGCGACTTCAAATCAACCGTGCTCAAATGCTGAAGTACTGCCCAGATAAACACCTCTCGTCCATTTATGCGATGAACCTGACGAAACACGAAACATTTCGAACTATCTGGAAACCAGAGCCTGTGCTCGAAAAGCTTGAGGCACAAGTTGATTTTGAATTCAAACATCGAGGCCAATCCGATCATCTCGGACTTGGCCATGGTCGCTACCCAAAAGAACATTCTATCACAGACCGCAACGACAGGGTTTTAGAATTAGCTGCTGAGACAATACTTGAGACAACCACAGTGCATGACATGGACAAAGCCATGCAAGGGTGCTTCCTTCGTTTTGAAGACGCATGCCCCTTCGACCTCTCCTGGGCTCGCCTCATCGGAACCCGTAATCCCCGTTTAATCTCTTGGGTCATCAACGCAAGCACAAACTCGGTTATTACCCCCGACCTTAGACGTCTGTGGGGAATCATTCCCAACAACAAGTGTGCCCTCTGTTCTGGTCAAGCACATCTATGCCACATCCTCTCCGGTTGCCATGTTGCCCTCAAACAAGGCCGCTATACCTGGCGTCATGACTCTGTGCTCTGCACTATTGAAGCTCCCCTTCAAAAACACATCGAGAGCCATAACAAACGCTCCCCTATAGACCAAAATGAATCAAAGTCTATGTTTGTGAAAGAGGGCGAGCAGAAGCCTAAGAGACAGTCATTTCATCGACCATCCCTGCTTGACACTGCAAACGATTGGCAACTCCAAACCCAATACACCGGTTCTGAGCAAGCCTTTCCTGTCCACATTTGTGTCACTGACCTCCGCCCCGATATCGTTGTCTGGTCACTGTCTACCAAGATATGTATTCTGATCGAGCTAACGTGCCCGGTCGAGGAAAACATCCTTGACGCACGAGCCTACAAGACCAACCGATACAACAAGCTCAAATCTCAAATCGAGGACAACGGATGGACCTGCCACCTTCGACCAATCGAATGCGGGGCTCGCGGCATGGTATCGTTCTCTGTTCATCGATGTTTCCGCGCCTTGGGTTTTTCCCATCCCCAATCCAAATCCCTTTGCTTCAAGCTATCGTCCTGCGTAGCTCGTTGCTCTTTTGCGATTTATCGCTCCTGTGCAGTCAAAAATTGGACTAATCTTCCTCTAGTCCGTATTGGTGACTGCATTCCATCATAGCCGTCCAGTGTTGCATAGCCCGGGCTAGGTCCCTGCGGGGGTTTAGGCCTCATACAATGTCATCATTGTAGCTTGCGCAAGCTTACGGTGCTCAAAACACTTGGACTAACGGCTTCCTTTTCTTTCTCTTCTTCCTTATCCTCCCACTCTCCATTCCTAGATTGCCTTTTTCTTCAACGTCCTTCCTCCTCTTCTTTTTCCAGAACACAGTCTACCCGTGATTCCCATCCCGGACACATGCACAGTACACAAATTATTGTTTGATGTGAAACTGCGTTCCTTTGCAAGGACTACATTCCTTTGCGACATCTCATCCATATGTGACCCCGTCGCGGCGATAAAGCGCGGCAACCAAACCTTTCTCCTTTTTCTTCTTGGGCTGACAACCCTGGCTTAAACGAAGAGGCTTGCTTCCCCTAAGTTAAGCCGTAAGTTACAAAAACTACATGCGAAAACCTACCGACGCACCGCTATTCCCTCCGGAGTGGCCGCCGTCACCCTCCCAGTGCGTGCTCTGCACCGCCTGAACCCCCCTGGAGAAGATTTTGCTCATGTTCACCCTTACGAAGACCTTTCGGGCCTCCTCGAAAAGAAGAGCCCAAAAGCGCACGTCCATCCGGACTACAAGTCGCAACCCGGCATTATCAACCTGGATTCCACCCACTGTGTTGACGCCGAGACATACTCCCATTTCGTCCATCGGACAAGAAGTGCCCCGAAAGAACCAACCGAAAGAAGAAAACGCCTGGTATTGCCATCAACACCAAGCGAATGGAAAGGCATTGAAGAAGAACTCCAATCCGCACTCCCTCTCATCCTCCCCTCCTCTCTCATCAAATGCCTGTCATGTGACGAAGCAGTAGCGAAATTTGAAAGATATCTCTACGACTTCATATCACAACGGGTAACAAAAACACAAGAACAAACTCATGAGCGAAAAAACCGCCACGTAATCCGGCTCCAAACAGAACTCACGCAGAACCGACAACAAAAACTGATCCAAAAGAGACATCTGCGAGATCTCAAAAGGGCAGGTTCAATTCCAGCTGCTGTTGCAAAAAGCCTG
>WBZZ01002011.1:57500-62500 GCA_019918135.1 Paulinella micropora
AATAATAATAATAATAATAATAATATCACTATTATTATCACTATTATTATCACTATTATTATTTACTTACTTACTTATGTGTGTCATTCCCGCAATCGGTTTAGCACCACACACAAAATCTGCAATTACTTACTTTACTTACTTACTTACTTACTTACTTTTATGAAACAACTAGCTGGTGCGTGGTCACTTTAATAAAAAACGTACTTACTTACTTACTTACTTACTTACTTACTTACTTCCTTTATGAAACAACTGGCTGGTGTGTGTTCACTATAATGAAAAAAAAAAAAAAAAAAAAAAAACTTACTTTACTTAGTTAGTTACTTACTTACTTACTTACTAACTTTTATGAAACAACTGGCTGGTGTGTGGTCACTATATTAAAAAAATTACTACTTACTTCGTTACTTACTTACTTACTTACTTACTTACTAAATCACTTACTTACTTACTTGCTTACTTGCTTACTTACTTGTGCGCATCGTTCCCGCAATCGGTCAAACACCACGAACATCTGCAATTACTTACTTACTTACTTACTTACTTACTTACTTACTTACTTGTGCGCGTCGTTCCCTCAATCGGTTAAACACCACGCTTACTCACTTACTTACTTACTTACTTACTCACTTACTCACTTACTCACTTACTTACTTATTTACTTATTTACTTACTCACTTACTCCCTTACTCACTTACTCACTCATTTACTTACTCACTTACTCACTCACTTACTTACTTACTTACTTACTTGTGGGCGTCTTCCCCGCAATCGGTTAAGCACCACGCACAACATCTGCAATTACTTACTTACTTACTTACTTACTTACTTGCTTACTTACTGGTGCGCGTCGTTCCCGCAATCGGTCAAACACCACACACAACATCTGCAATTACTTACTTACTTACTTACTCACTTACTTGCTTACTTGCTTACTTACTTGTGCGCGTCGTTCCCGCAATCGGTTAAGCACCACGCACAAAAGCCGCATCCACAGCGACTGCAGATGCATGCATGCATACATACATACATGCATACATACATACATACATACATGCATGCATGCATATATACATGCATGCATACATACATACATACCTACGTAAACGCAGAAAGAATGAAAGAAAAAAACGCAAGATAGAACGAAAGAGAGAAAGCAAAAAAGAAAACAAAAATGAAGCAAGAGAAGAAAGAAAGAAAGAAAGAAAGAGAGAGAGAGAGAGAGAGAGAAAGAAAGAAAGAAAGAAAGAAAGGAAGGAAGGAAGGAAGGAAGGAAGGAAAGAAGGAAGGAAAGAAAGAAAGAAAGAAAGAAAAGAAAGAAAGAAAGAAAAGAAAGAAAAGAAAGAAGGAAAGAAGGAAAGAAGGAAGGAAAGAAAGAAAGAAAGAAAGAAAGAGAGAGAGAGAGAGAGAGAGAGAGAGAGAGGGAGGGAGGGAGAGAGAGAGAGAGAGAGAGAGAAAGAAACGAAAGAAAGAAAGAAAGAAAGAAAGAAAGAAAGAAAGAAATGAAAGAAAGAAACGAAAAAAAGAAAAGAAGAAAGAAAGAAAGAAAGAAAGAAAGAAAAGAAAGAAAGAAAGAAAAGAAAGAAAAGAAAGAAAAGAAAGAAACGAAAGAAAGAAACGAAAAGAAAGAAAAGAAAAGAAAAGAAAACAAAAGAAAACAAACGAAAAGAAAAGAAAAGAAAAGACAAGACACGACAAGACAAGAAAAGAAAAGAAAGGAAAAGAAAAGCAAAGCAAAGTAAAGAAAAGAAAAGAAAAGAAAAGGAGAGAAAAGGAGACAAAAGAAAAGAAAAGAAAAGAAACAAAAAGAAACAAAAAGAAACGAAAAGAAACGAAAAGAAACGAAAAGAAAAGAAAAGAAAAGAAACGAAACGAAAAGAAAAGAAAAGAAAAGAAAAAAAGAGAAGAGAAGAAAAGAAACGAAAAGAAAAGAAAAGAAAAGAGAAGAAAAGAAACGAAAAGAAAAGAAAAGAAAAGAGAAGAAAAGAGAAGAGAAGAAAAGAAAAGAAACGAAAAGAAAAGAAAGAAAAGAAAAGAAAAGGAGAGAAAGAAAAGAAAAGAAAAGAAAAGGAGAGAAAAGAAAAGAAAAGAAACAAAAAGAAAAGAAAAGAAAAGAAAAGAGGAGAAAAGAAACGAAAAGAAAAGAAAAGAAAAGAGAAGAGAAGAGAAGAGAAGAAAAGAAAAGAAAAGAAAAGAGAAGAAAAGAAAAAAAATGAAAAGAAGAGAAAAGAAAAGAAAAGAGAAGAGAAGAGAAGAGAAGAAAAGAGAACCTGCATGTCAACGCGAAACAACCAGAAAAGTCCACGAAAGCTACGTAAAGATGGATATATAAGTATAAGCATAATATTATTGATGTATATGCATGGTATGTTGATGTGGAGGTATATACACATATGTTGATACACGGCTCACATGCGTTTGTTGGTACATTCATACTAACTTACTTGCTTACTTGCTTACTTGCTTACTTGCTTACCTACTTACTTACTTACTTACTACTTACTTACTTACTTACTTACCTTGCTGGCAGCGCGGGCAGGACATTGTTAAGATTGTGTCGGTAAGTAAGTAAGTAAGTAAGTAAACCAGTGAGTAAGTAAGTAAGCAAGTAGGGTAAGTAAGTAAGTAAGTAAGTAAGTAAGTAAGTTAAGTAAGTAAGTAAGTAACCTTGTTGGCAGTGTGGGCAGGACATTGTTAAGATTGTGTCGGCAAGTTAGTAAGTAAGTAAACCAGTAAGTACGTAAGCAAGTAGGGTAAGTAAGTAAGTAAGTAAGTAAGTAAGTAACCTTGTTGGCAGCGTGGGCAGGACATTGTTAAGATTGTGTCGGTAAGTAAGTAAGTAAGTAAGTAAGTAAACCAGTGAGTAAGTAAGTAAGCAAGTAGGGTAAGTAAGTAAGCAAGTAGGGTGAGTAAGTAAGTAAGGAAGTAACCTTGTTGGCAGCATGGGCAGGACATTGTTAAGATTGTGTCGGTAAGTAAGTAAGTAAACCAGTGAGTAAGTAAGTAAGTAAGCAAGTAGGGTAAGTAAGTAAGTAAGTAAGTAAGTAAGTAACCTTGTTGGCAGCGTGGGCAGGACATTGTTAAGATTGTGTCGGTAAGTAAGTAAGTAAGTCAGTGAGTAAGTAAGTAAGCAAGTAGGGTAAGTAAGTAAGTAAGTCAGTAACCTTGTTGGCAGCGTGGGCAGGACATTGTTAAGATTGTGTCGGTAAGTAAGTAAGTAAGTAAACCAGTGAGTAAGTAAGTAAGCAAGTAGGGTAAGTAAGTAAGTAAGTAAGTAAGTAAGTAAGTAAGTAAGTAAGTAACCTTGTTGGCAGCGTGGGCAGGACATTGTTAAGATTGTGTCGACTATGTGACGACGCGCTGTGTCAACCTATGTATGTAGATAGATATATAGACAGAGAGAGAGAGAGAGAGAGAGAGAGAGAGAGAGAGAGAGGGAGAGAGGGAGAGAGAGAGAGAGAAGAGAAAAAGAGAGAGAGAAAGAAATTAAAGAAACGAAAGAAGGAAAAAAACGAAAGAAACGAAAGAAGGAAAGAAACGAAAGAAAGAAAGAAACGAAAGAAACGAAAGAAAGAAAGAAAGAAAGAAAGAAAGAAAGAAAGATGGAAAGATGGAAAGACGGAAAGAAAGATAGATAGATAGATAGATAGATAGATAGATGGATGGATGGATGGATGGATGGATGGATAGATAGATAGATAGATAGATAGATAGATAGATAGTTAGATAGATGGATAGATAGATGGATAGATAGATGGATAGATAGATGGATAGATGGGTATATATATATAATATATATATATATATATACATATACATATATATATACATATATAGATAGATAGATAGATAGATAGATAGATAGATAGATAGATAGATAGATGGATAGATGGATAGATAGATAGATAGATAGATAGATAGATAGATAGATAGATAGATAGATAGATAGAAAGATAGATAGATATACCCTTCTTTGCTCTTCATCCATCTTGCTCAAACGCTCCAACTCTGCCTCTAGTTTTTTTTTGCTACATCGAATTACATTACATTAAGTTGCATTGCATTACATTACATTACATTTACATTACATGACATGACATTACATTACATTACACCTATATTACATTACATTTACATGTACATTACATGCACATTTACATGTACATTACATGTACATTACATGTACATTACATGTACATTACATTTACATTACATTTACATTACATTTACATTACATTTACATTACATTGACATTACATTTACATTTACATTTACATTTAAATTACATTTACATTTACATTTACATTTACATTTACATTACATTCACATTACATTCACATTTACATTACATTTACATTACATTTACATTACATTTACATTACATTTACATTACATTTACATTACATTTACATTACATTTACATTACATTACATTTACATTACATTTGCATTACATTTGCATTACATTTGCATTACATTTGCATTACATTTGCATTACACTTGCATTTACATAACATTTACATAACATTTACATAACATTTACATAACATTTACAGAACATTTACATTACATTACATTACATTACATTATATTGACATTAATTGACATTACATTACATTCCATTTACATTTACATTTACATTTACATTTACTTCACATTACATTTACAGTACATTTACATTTAATTACATTTGCATTAAATTGCATTACATTACATTACATTACATTTACATGACATTACTTGACATTACATGACATTACACGACAGTACACGACATTACCTGACATTACATGACGTTACATGACATGACACTACATGACATTACATGACATTATATTACATTACATTACATGACATTTACATTACATTACATTACATGACCATTACATGCTATTTAATTTACATTACATTACATTACACTTACATTACATTACATTACATTACATGACATACATTACAATACATTACAATTACATTACAATTACATTACATTACATT
>WBZZ01002011.1:150000-185000 GCA_019918135.1 Paulinella micropora
ATATATATATATATATATATATATATATGTATATATATATGTATACATACATACATACATCGTGACCTTTTGTCGCTTTTTGGCCGGCTCGTGTGTACCGTAACATCCATCGTGGAGACTCTCGGCAAAGCAGACGGCCGTGTGGCCCTTGATAGGTTTTTTGCCACTGGCCACCATCTTGTGCAGCGTGTGAACAGATTTCCGCTTCTTCGAGCCATTCTCAGTCGGCCTCTTAGATTTGCCTTCGTCTTTCGATAGAAAGAGGCCAAACTTGTTCACTACGTGTTGTAGCCTCGCCTTTGGCGACTTGAAGCGCTTTGCGAACACTGCCTTGTCCTCTGCCCTGATCCCTGCCTGGGCATAGAAAAGATCGTCGCAGGCCCGGCGCCAGACCTTGTCCTTTTCTTGCAGCAGCTCATAGGAGATAGTCAGGTGCGTGCCCGGTGCATGGTCGCACTCCTTCGCCTCTTTCGGGCACGCGCTGGCATCGAGCTCGCTGAAGCTTGCCTTCCCCAGCGCCCGGCTTACCGTCTTGGCCACTTCACGCAGCTGAGCTGCATGTTCACGCGTCGCGAGAATCTGCGTCTGTTCGACGAGTTCACTGAGCTCTGCGGGCCCCCGGGCGGCCGCCCGTGAGTCAAGCCTAGGCAGAGCCTTCTCAATGCGTCTAAAGTCCTTCACCAGGCCCGTGGTCCCAACTCGGGCAACGTAGGGGAAGAAGCCCGGGTACCGCGCGAGCACGTTCACTACTCGCTTCTGCATCTCTTCCAGTGTGTGCAAGCCCCTGAACTTCTCCATCTCGTCCCTGCGCCACACCACGTTGTTGTAGGCAGAGCTCTCCCCCCAGTCGATCAGATGGGTCAGTACCAGGCGCCGCAACCATCTATCTTTTGCCGTCCCGGGCAGTCGCTCCTCTGTCTCCTCTTCTTCTTCTTCATGGTCGCTCTCTTTCTTGCCCTCCTCCTCGTCCTCCTCTCTCGCCATGTTTCGCAGTTCTCTGGCCAAGGCACGTGCCCGGGCCAGCTTCTGTAGTCGCTCCTCCAGCGGGGCCGCCTGGTCGAGGGTGACGATAAAGTCGGTGGACAGCTTCCACCAGCAGCCAAAGCCCAGGTCGCGCTGGTGCTCAACCTCTCGCGCTATCAGGCGCAGCTGCAACGAGGTCGGGATCTCGGAACGGTGGACGCGGCCGTGCTTGTCAGTGGTCGAGGGGCCCTCCTTGAGATCACCCACGAGCGCCCATGCACTGACCGTGTTCCGCTTGGAGGCCTTTTCTATCATCTGCCTCTGCTTCACGTAGAAGTTCTTCTCGATGGTCTTGAACAGTTGGCAGTGCTGCCAGGCCTGCTCTGCTCGGGCCTGGTCCCTGTCGTCGTAGAATCGCAGGTGGCCCAGCCCCCCTTCGCCGAAATAGGCCAGGATTACAGCGGGATCCTTCACGACGTTACGCGCCCGCAACAGCATCTGCGCCAGGCCCCGGCCGATGGGACCGGTCACTGCTGCCTTGCCTTCCCTGTCCGCACAGTTCAGCATGATAAGGTCAAAAGGCGTTTGCGCGTCCACAGCCACCATGACCGCACTCGTCGTGAAAATGCAACGGGTCGCTCTGCCCTCACCGTGCCGTTCGTCTGCGCTGTCGATGCATTTACAGTCATTGCCACCATTGCACAGCCAGCCGTCGATGTTCGCCAGGCTGCGCTGTTTGGTCTTGTCTGGCGTCCTGCCGTCTATGATGCGCACGGGCGAACCCTCCATCCATTCGTTGCGTATCTTGTTGTCCTGGTCGTACCGAGCCTTCTGTTCGTCTGTCCAGTTTTCTTTGGGCCCCGCGGGCCTGTTCTGCCTGCACAGCTTCTTCGGGTCCGTTTCCGGCGTGTGATGTGGCGGGGCCTTGCCTTCCTCCACTAGCTCGTCGTAGGCTTTGCGCGCTGCTGGGTCGCCCACGAGGTGCGGAAACGTAAGTCCTTCCTTGGTCAGCGCGTCGTAAACAAACTCCAGCGCGCGCTGGCTGCGGAAGCACGCCCAGCTGCGCTGCTTCTGGTCTCGGAGGCTTTCAATCAAGGCGGTTAGCCAGCTGGCCTGATCGGGCACGATCTTGAGCCGGCGCTCCAGGTCAGGCGATACGTGAGAGTAGTGATGGAACTCGACTTGTGCCTGCGCTTGCTCCGGCGTGCTGTCGGGACCCGCGCGCCTGTAGGCGATACCTTCCTTTGGGTCACAAAACAGGAAATCATGCAGCCTGCTGCATTCCGTCAGGTCCTTGTCCATGATCAGGAGCCGCACCGCTCGCGTGCAGACGTCCATCCAGTCTCTGTCGTTCTCCCGCAGCTTCCCTCGGTTGGTTTTTTCGCTAACGGACTGGTCACAAACCAATATGAACTCGTCAACCACGCACAGGTCATACTGTTGAATGAAGGACATCCCGCCGTCGCCCACTTCTTCGCTTTCTATCCGCCACAGGACTCGTACTGGCAAAAGACAATTTTAGATTCGTACAGGTTGTAGTACTTTTTAGTTACCGGGCTTTTCTCGTAGTAAACCACGATGTCATCCAGTATGCCTTGCAGGATACGAACGTTCTCCTCGGCCGCTTCTGCTTTCAGCCTGTCCTCACAGAAACTCTTCAGGTCCTCTGCTTGCTGCCACGCGCGGCACTGGCGCCGCAGGCCGCCGCCGCCGCTGGTAGCCTGGGCCCGCCGCCCCGTAATCCACAGGATCCTGGCATTCGGGTTCTCTCGGCGCAGCCGGTAGATGTACTCAAAGGCCGTGTAGGTCTTGCCCATCCCCGTCCAGGCATTGAAACACTGCACGTTGTACTTATCAAACGAGAGCGGATGCAGCACACGTCGTCCGCTCTCCGTCATGGCCATGTCATCCTCTAGGTAGAACCGGTCGCTGGTACAGCTGGAGCGGCTGATCGGCAACAGGACCGACTCTAGGTCGCCGGGCTGAGCCGTCATCTGCGCCACGGACCAGCCGATGTCGGTAGGGGGCACGAGACCGGGCACCGCCACGCGCTTCCCTGCCACTTTCATAAACTTGATGCCCTTCTTGCTAGTCTGCACGCCAGGGTACTCAACGTTCTCTCGGAGGTAGGCATTCAGCTCACGCACCACCTCGCCCTTGTCCTCGGGTAGCTTGTTTTCGCGGTCCGCGACAATGACTTCGTCGTGCACCAGGCAGGCAACGCTGCAGCCCTTTTTCTCTTCGAAAAATCTGATAACAGCTCGCATGGTCGTGGCTTCGTACCGTGTGGTCAAGTAATGCACGAAGCGGCCCAGCTTGCAGTAGAGGGTCCCCGAGCGGCCGGGCAAGACCTCCTCCATCTCGCCCTTCTTGTCGCAGGCTTGCCAGAGACGCTTGTAGTAAGACGAGCCCAGAAACTTGGCAGCCTCTTGGATCGACGCTCGGTAGGCCCGCGTGGTAGGGTAGTCGTCGGCGGTAGCAGAACGTCCCAACTTGTAGCCGCCGTGCGTAATCTTGAGCATGGCCTCCTTCGCGCCCTCCCGGTCAGTCTTCAGCTCCTCCTGCACTCGCCTAAGCACCTCTTCACGTCGCTCCACGTACTCTTGCAGGGCCGAGACCTTGTCGCCCAGGGTTTCACGGGCACACGGCAGCTCGCGGATCAGGTACCAGAGAAAGAAGGGCACAGAGTTTTTGATGTCGAATTGCCAGTGCCAGTCTTCGAGACACAACCTGCGCAGGGCCTTGGGCGCGTTCTGGTAGCCACAGTCCGCGTACAGCCTGCCGCCTTTGCCATCTTTGCCGTAGGTGTAAGTAACTTCCAGCCCGCCGTCTACATTGCAGGCCACGTGCAGTCTCGTCAGGAATTGTTTGTAGGCCGGGTTGAAGCGCTTGTTTTCCGCCAGCAGGGACAGCTTGGCCGGGTCCCCCGTCTCGAACAGAGTAAGCATTTCACGCCTGTACCTACCAGAACAGACATCTAATAAAAATTTGGATGATTGAAAAATTTTCGCGAAAATTTCACGTGTTTTGCGGGCCAAGTGCAAAAATGGCAATAGCTTCGTTCCGGCTCAAGGGACTTGCTTGGTTCTAAAAAGAACCAAGTCTGAGCTGGTCACGACCCGACAACTGGTCTGCCGAGGCACGCGCCCCTGGTCCGGCCGGCTCCGGTTCTGGTCGGGCCGGCACCGGCCTATCGACAATTTTTATTAAATTGTTTTTTATTGGCGAAAACGACCCCCCCCCCCCCTCCCCTCTCCAGTGCCGATCTGCCGAAACGACCCCCCCCCCCCCCCCCCCCCCTCTCCCCTCTCCAGTGCCGATCTGACGAAACGACCCCCCCCCCCCTCCGGTGCAGGTTCAGAGGAAACGACCCCCCCCACCGGAAAACAAAATGTTATTTCACCCCCCCCCCCCCTAAAACCAGTTGTCCCCAATAGGGGGCGGGGCACCACCTGCCGCACCTGCTGCGTTTTGCCTTTTGAGTGGCTACAGCCCCCCCTCACCACCCCAACCCCCACAACCACTCAAAGTCGAGGCCAGTCGTTGGAAATTTAATCTATACAGCGAATTTTTAACGAATGGTCCAGACTTCACGGGGTGGCACCACTCCGCCTCTTCCCGGGAATTCAAAGTCGGGGCCAGTCGATGGAAATTTAATCTATACAGCGAATTTTTAACGAATGGTCCAGACTTCACGGGATGATGCCACTCCCTCCGCTACTTCCCGGGGATCCAGCCTCTTTTCCCACCCACCCGCTATTCCCGTCATTTTTTCCGCCTCCTGGACCAGTCGTTGCCGCTCAGACACTTATACCCTGATTTCACACGACTGGCCCCGACCAGCCTTTTTTTCAGGCAGGAGGTGGGGGGGAGCCACCCGCGCCCACTATGTAACGGCTAAGCGGCTTTTCCTGCCATTTCCCCGCATCCCCCCCCTCCACCAGTTTTTTCGAACATCCGCTATTCCCGTCATTTTTCCACCTCCTGGACCAGTCGTTGCCGCTCAGACACTTATACCCTAAGTTCACACGACTGGCCTCGACCGTAACTTTTTTCAGGCAGGAGGTGGCACCTGCGCCCACTGTGTAACTGCTAAGTGGCACACACCCACCGTTATACCCGTAGTTTTTTTACCTTCCGGGCCAGTCGATGCAAACAAACTGATATACAGACTAGGTTCTAACGACTGGTCTCGACCGTCCTTTTTTCCGGTGGGGGGGGTGGCACCGGGTCCACTATCTAACTGCTAAGTGGCACACCAACCGCTATTTCCGTAGTTTTTTACCTTCCGGGCCAGTCGATGCAAACAAACTGATATACAGACTAGGTTCTAACGACTGGTCTCGACCGTAACTTTTTTCAGGGAGGAGGTGGCACCCGCGTCCACTATGTAACGGCTAAGTGGCAATCGCCGCTTAGCCGTTACGTAGTGGGTTCCGGTGTCCCTCCCGTCCCACCCGTCCCCCTCTTTTTTTACCTTCCGGGCCAGTCGATACAAACAAACTTATATAGAGACTAGGTTCTAACGACTGGTCTCGACCGTAACTTTTTTCTGGTGGGAGGTGGCACCCGGGTCCACTACGTAACGGCTAAGTGGCAGTCTCCGCTTAGCCGTTACGTAGTGGGTTCCATCTTTTTTTACCTGCCTGAGCGCGCAGCCGGTCTAGAGTGGGAAGAGCTTCTAAGAACAGAGGAAGAGGGGAGGATGATATTTCTCAACACTCAAAGTATTCACTATATATTGAGGGTTGACTATCTCGAAAGCTTTCCAGATCCTGGGTGCAGCATCAGCAAGTGATGCTGCGTAGGCGATAGGGGCGAGAGCTTTGACGTCAGATAAACCGAAGCCGCATGAGTGTGTGGGGAGGCATGCTTGAGTGCGAACAGATGCCTGCACATCATCGGGCAGTGAGTGGAACGCTCTTGCATCTACACCGAAGACATGCAGAAAAGTGTCATGCATGTGTTGATCGATTTGGTTGATGATGTTGGTAAAGAGAGAAGTAGGTATGGTGCGCATGACATGAACAAGGTAGCTGGGAAGTGTTTTAGATAGAGTGTGGTATGCAATTTGATGTGGCATGCGCTCGTCCTTGAGAGCTTCGAAGACAGGTGTGATTTTTGATAGTACGTCCTTGGATATCTCATTCATCATTTCTTGCTTGCATTCGTCATCGTTGAAGTTGCCGATCACACCCTTGAGTGTCTTTGTCCATCCGCGCGTGATTGGCTTTTGATGCTCGGCTGCAAAGTCAATGAGGGACTGTGGCGGCGGAGCACGTGACGGCCAGAGGATGCATTCGATGGTGAAGTTGAGATCGTAAGGCTTGTTGGCGATGAATTTTCTGGTAGCAGTGACGACCGATTCCGTATCAGTGCCGACGAAGTGGAAATTGTCAGCGTATGATACACATTCAGCCTCAGTGTCCTCAAGCGCTTTCTCAGTAAGGTCGATCATAGAGTTGCACGCAAGAAGCATAGATAGTGAGCAACCCTGGTTGCATCCATCGTTGTGGCACATGCCAATGTGCGGTTTGCCGGATCGATCTTTGTAAACAATCCATGTTTTCGCGTCGTTGCCGTACTGCAGGTCGATGCAACCGTAGTGATATTTGAGCTTCTCTCGACGGTATGCGGCCTGGAGCATTGCTTTTCTTTCTCTGCTGTTGAAAAAATTCGCAGCGTCCAGGATAATACAGGCAGGAGAGAGAGGGGTGGCAGGACGAGAAGGAGTGGGAGGGCGGGCGGCAGGACAGGATAGGATGGATTGGATTGTGAGGATGGCTGCTTGATTTCCGCCATTTTGACCAACCGCATATTGTGTGCGGTGGAGGAGGTTGGTTTTACCTGGTACTCGGTCGTGCTTAATGGTGATAGCACGATCTACGATAGAAAGGAGGCTGATTCCCCACGAGAGTGGTCTCAGCTTTTCTTTCTTTTCATTGTACCATTTTCCCATACCGTCTCGAACACGTAGGTGCGGTCTTGTCATAGCGGGGACGTTGTTGTGAGCGAGGTGAGAAAGGAGGCTGATGATACAATCCTTGGAGTTAGGATCGTCGAGGAGATAGAGGAGGAGTTTAGGCGTCCACCCATAAATGTCTCTAAGATTGTCGCGCTGGAGCTGAGATATGGCCGCCCGTACATTTTCTTCTTCAATTTTTACCATTACCACACTAGGTGGGTTTCGTAAAGCGTCACTGTTTGAGTCTGCTGCTCGCTTCAGCAACTTTCGAAGAAGCTTTTGTTGTACTTTTGAGTCGCTGATATCCGCAGGCACATCCAGGCTAGTAATCTTATCAGACTTATGAGTTTTGTTACCTTTGGTGATTCTGATAATATTCCTTATCAGTCTATCCTTGGGGTCGAGGTTGAGCTGTCGGTCGTCGTCTGCAGGAGGAGATGGCATGCTGGCGGTGGATATTGATGCGGGCATGTTGATGCGTTGAAGTTGTGCTTGTAGCTTCTTTCTTGGTCTGCGTCTTGACAGCTGGAGTGCTAATGACGGGAACGCTAGAAAGGCGAGGAGAGCATTGTGTAGCGTCTCGTCGTCGGTCACACCAGCATCCCATCTGCTCAAAGCACTAGAAAGTGGTTTGATGACGTTGTTGTGAGCAGAGATTTGAAAGATGCGTTGCAGATCAATAGGTAGTGATTCCCAGGTGGGGTGTGTTGGAATGCATGGAAACATTTCAAGGACAGCTGAGCCATCATCAAGATCAGGGCCGGAGCGGGGGTCATGGTCAGGAGGAATAGAAGGGCAAGGTCGTCGTCTGCAGGAGGAGATGGCATGCTGGCGGTGGATATTGATGCGGGCATGTTGATGCGTTGAAGTTGTGCTTGTAGCTTCTTTCTTGGTCTGCGTCTTGACAGCTGGAGTGCTAATGACGGGAACGCTAGAAAGGCGAGGAGAGCATTGTGTAGCGTCTCGTCGTCGGTCACACCAGCATCCCATCTGCTCAAAGCACTAGAAAGTGGTTTGATGACGTTGTTGTGAGCAGAGATTTGAAAGATGCGTTGCAGATCAATAGGTAGTGATTCCCAGGTGGGGTGTGTTGGAATGCATGGAAACATTTCAAGGACAGCTGAGCCATCATCAAGATCAGGGCCGGAGCGGGGGTCATGGTCAGGAGGAATAGAAGGGCAAGGTCGTCGTCTGCAGGAGGAGATGGCATGCTGGCGGTGGATATTGATGCGGGCATGTTGATGCGTTGAAGTTGTGCTTGTAGCTTCTTTCTTGGTCTGCGTCTTGACAGCTGGAGTGCTAATGACGGGAACGCTAGAAAGGCGAGGAGAGCATTGTGTAGCGTCTCGTCGTCGGTCACACCAGCATCCCATCTGCTCAAAGCACTAGAAAGTGGTTTGATGACGTTGTTGTGAGCAGAGATTTGAAAGATGCGTTGCAGATCAATAGGTAGTGATTCCCAGGTGGGGTGTGTTGGAATGCATGGAAACATTTCAAGGACAGCTGAGCCATCATCAAGATCAGGGCCGGAGCGGGGGTCATGGTCAGGAGGAATAGAAGGGCAAAATGATGTGGCAGATAAGGGTATAGAAGGAGAGGGAGCATTGGGTTGTGAGAGCGGAGGGGTATGTACATGTTGTGCAATGTGTGCATTAGATGCTGCAGGTGGTGTGTGTGGTGAAAGGGGAGAGAGAGATAGCTGAGTAGAGGGGGTGGCTTCGGGTTCTGGCGAGTCATTAGCATCCTGAGTAGTAGCCTGAGAGATAGATGAAGGGAGAGAGAGAAATAGATGGTGAACTAGGTGGAGATAGAGTGGGAGCGCTAGCACATGCACCAGGGCTGATCATGAGGGGGTGATTAGGTGCGCAAGGTGCAGAACTAGGAGAGGGAAGAAGGACGGGAGAGAGAGAAGAGTGAAGAATAGGAGAAAGAGAAAGAGGATGCAATGTGTGTGTGTGTGTGTTTTTTTTTTTTTTTTTTTTTTTTTTTTTTTTTTTTTTACAAACAAAAGTAATTAATACGTAGTCAATAATAGAGTCCTAGTCAATGCATTATCTAATTATACATTACGATAGGGAAAGCAAGAGGCGAGTCTGATGGGTCGCCGCTTGTGCTGTGGCAGTGTGTGTGGGTGTAAGCGGTTGGATTTCTTGAGCTGGTGCATCCAGTTGATGTAGTTCCATCGATGGATTGCGAAGTGCAGAATAGCTTTGATCCGTAGAGCATATCCGTGCGGCGTGTAGATCGACTGCATGTGAAAAGCTGCTTGTTCGCCAAGGTTCTTCATGAAGACTTGAACATGCATTCCGAAGCCACCGAAGCTAGACATGACAAACGGGATAAATTCAGCGCCGGCTTGCCTGCATCCTTCCGCGTGTTTGTTGATTTTTTTTTTTTAAAACAAACAAAAGTAATTAATACGTAGTGAATAATAGAGTTCCAGTCAAGGCATTATCTAATTATACATTACGATAGGGAAAGCAAGAGGCGAGTCTGATGGGTCGCCGCTTGTGCTGTGAGATCAGAGAAAAAAGAGTGGCTACAGGTGCCGCTTTGGGCCGAAAAAGGGCTGATTTCCCGCCTCGTCTGAGACCGTCAGGTCCTCACAGCCGAAGTGGCAAATATGTATATAGGTGACGCCATATTGCACGGGAGATGATTGTTCTTTTGTGGCCCAACTACCAAGTAGGACGCTAGTGCGCTAGGAGGAATAGTTGCATTTTTTGTCAAGTGGACACCGCGACGGGTGGAGCCAGATCGACCAGACAAGAAAGCACATTTATCCCGTGCAATATGGCGTCCTTGTCCTAGTCAGGGGATTCGGTCGTTGAACGATGTATGTACGCATGTACGTACGTATGCTATGCATACATGCCATACACCAGGACGTTACATACATTACTTAGATTTTGCTAGATGTAAAATTACATACTTACATACACAAGCAAACATACACACACATACGCATACATCGATACACACACATACACATACATCTATACACACGTACATACACACACACACACATCTATACACACACATACATCTATACACACATACATATTACACGCACATGCATCTATACACACACACACATGAACATATTTACAAACACACACATGCATCTATCTGACTTGTGTCTTGCGGGCTGCCGACCGGCTTGCGCCAAAACACAATCACATTTTGGCTTGCCACATAATATGCTAGTTGGTATGGTGTGCAGCATCGACAACAACAGGATCCTCGGGCACAACCACGACGACTGGACCAGGTAAATGGACTAGATAGGAGATAGATAGCTCTATAAACATATCTGAGATGTATGAGTATAGGTAGCTTTATATGTAATGTATGTACGCATGTACGTACGTATGCTATGCATACATGCCATACATCCATGACGTTACATACATTACTTAGGTTTTGCTAGATGTAAAATTACATACATAAACAAGCAAACATACACACACATGCGCATACATCTATACACACACATACACATACATCTATACACACGTACATATATATGTATATATATGCACACACATACATCTATACACACATACATATTACGCACATGCATCTATACACACACACACACATGTACATATTTACAAACACACACATGCATCTATCTGACTTGTGTCTTGCGGGCTGCCGACCGGCTTGCCGCCAAAACACAATCACATTTTGGCTTGCCACAAAATATGCTAGTTAGTATGGTGTGCAGCATCGACAACAACAGGATCCTCGGGCACAACCACGACGACTGGTAAATGGACTAGATCGGAGATAGATTGCGCTATAAACATATCTTAGATGTATGAGTATAGATAGCTCTATTTGTAATTTATGTACGCATGTACGTACGTATGCAATGCATACATGCATGACGTTACATACATTATTTAGATTTTGCTAAATGTAAAATTACATACATACACAAGCAAACATACATACACATACGCATACATCTATACACACACATACACATACATCTATACACACGTACATATATACACACAAACATCTATACACACATACATTACACGCACATGCATCTATACACACACGCATGTACATATTTACAAACACACACATGCATCTATCTGACTTGTGTCTTGCGCACATGCATCTATCTGACTTGTGTCTTGCGGGCTGCCGACCGGCTTGCCGCCAAAACACAATCACATGTTGGCTGCCACATAATATGCTAGTTGGTATGGACTTGCCCAGCTCCACTTGCGGTTTTCCCTTTTCTCTTTTCTTATCGTGTCTTATATATATATATTATATATATATATATATTTATATATATATATATATATATTTATATATATATATAAGTCGGCCTTAAGAACTCTAATACACAAATTCAACAGGGGGACAGCCATGACCAAGGAAAATTTACAAGAATAAAGAAAAAGGAGGAAAAGCAAGGGACACCAATACGCACACAAACAACAGAGCTAGACCCAAAGAAGCGCAAGCAAAGAGTCCAAAAAGAAAGACCAATTTTTTTTTAGTCCTTTATGTTTGTGTTTCTTTTCTTGGCTTGTGTCCTTTCTGTTCTTCTCTTTCTTGACATCGAGACACGTATGCACACACTCATACACATACATGTGGCACTTCTCCGTGTTACACCGCATATATGTGCGCGTGCATATATAATCCCATACATAAGCAAACATGGAACCGTCTTGTCCTGTTTGTTAGTGATTTGTGGCGGTTACAATGAACCATGCTGCTCGGGAGTAAATTGCAATAATGCTGACACGGTCTGCGACTCAAGCTCCACTTGCGGTGGTCCCTTTTCTCTTTTCTCATCGTGTCTTTTATTTATATATATATATATACATATAAGTCGGCCTTAAGAATTCTAATACACAAATAATTCAACAGGGGAACAACCATGACCAAGGAAAATTTACAAGAATAAAAAAAACAGAAGAAAGCAAGGGGCACCAGTATTTACACAAACAACAGAGCTAGACGCAAAGAAGCGCAAGCAAAGAGTCCAAAAAGAAAGACCAATTTTTTTCCTTTATGTTTGTGTTTCTTTTCTTGGCTTGTGTCCTTTCTGTTCTTCTCTTTCTTGACATCGAGACACGTATGCACACACTCATACACATACATGTGGCACTGTGTTACACCGCATATATGTGCGCGTGCATATATAATCCCATACATAAGCAAACATGGAACCGTCTTGTCCTGTTTGTTAGTGATTTGTGGCGGTTACAATGAACCCTGCTGCTCGGAATTGCAATAATGCTGACACGGTCTGCGACTCAAGCTCCACTTGCGGTGGTCCCTTTTCTCTTTTCTCATCGTGTCTTTTATATATATATATATATATATATATATATATATATATAAGTCGGCCTTAAGAATTCTAGTACACAAATAATTCAACAGGGGAACAACCATGACCAAGGAAAATTTACAAGAATAAAAAAAACAGAAGAAAAGCAAGGGGCACCAGTATTTACACAAACAACAGAGCTAGACGCAAAGAAGCGCAAGCAAAGAGTCCAAAAAGAAAGACCAATTTTTTTCCTTTATGTTTGTGTTTCTTTTCTTGGCTTGTGTCCTTTCTGTTCTTCTCTTTCTTGACATCGAGACACGTATGCACACACTCATACACATACATGTGGCACTTCTCCGTGTTACACCGCATATATGTGCGCGTGCATATATACATAAGCAAACATGGAACCGTCTTGTCCTGTTTGTTAGTGTCTTGTAGCGGTGGCGATCAACCATGCTGCCAGGGAATGCAACGCATTTCTGACTTGTCTTGCAACAGAACAGCTCTGACTGTTGCGAAGACTTAGTTTAAAAATGTAACGACTGTTCTGTTGCAAGAATGCACTTAAGTTTTGTATTGTCGTTTTCGTGCGAGTCTAGTACATGAAGTACTGGCTTTCATTTTGAAAACATATATTTAGTCCAAGTCCTCATACAGGTACAAAGTTTATACGTCCTCAGCTTTCCCTGTCTGTACGTCCTCAGTTTTCAATGTCTGTACGTCCAGCTTTCAATGTAGGTCCAGCTTTTGATACCTGTATGAGGACTTGCAAATGGTAATAGTTTGAGCCGTTTGAATGCCCCCCCCCCCCCCCCCCGATAAGATCGTAGATCAGAAACACTGGGTCAGTTGAGTCTGCAGCTCCGTTCTCTAATTTTTTATTATGACTAGTTCTCTATCTGATTCTGATTGTACTAACTAGTCATATAAAAAAATTATAGTCATAACCATGAAGGCCTCCAACACACTGGCTAAGAACTATTTTTCAGCTGTTTTAAGACACCGACCCTGCACTTACAAAAGCCCTTTCCAAGTGGTGTGTATTATTACCGCATATCGGATGTTTGATATTACTGTCGACATTCAAGTGATGTCACTTTTACTAGATCAACAGGAAAAAAAAATTAACCCTTAACCGGTTTGCCACTTTTGGGGATCTAAAGCCAGGTTTGGGGATCCGACCCAATTTCAAGTTTTTTAATCCCTATTTGTGGTTTTTGACAGTTATTAATATATTATTAAATTCAATTGAATTAAACCCGGTGGAAGCTAATTGTGTAAAAAAACCGTTCTTTAATAACTAATAAAACCTTGACAATCACTGTCACAACGGCTGCCTCTTACATTTCCCAGATGGAACGAAATGATTGACTGTGTGCCACGGAAAACATTCTCCAGTTCGGCAAAAAAAAAATAGCGACAATCGCTGCAATAAGCACTGGTACGCTTGCGGATTCCATTACTAGCACACACCGCACAACAAACTTGACCGAGTTCTGCTTACCCGCGCCGCGCTTACCATCACTCGCCTCGTTTGTAAGACTTACCAAATGGCCAGGGCATATCACACGCTTGCCCCTCGCTGCGCTCCTAGAACCTCCAAAAAGCCCCGCATAAGACACCAAACCCTCAATAAGTTCCTTGAGCATGTCTTTGCGTGTTTTTTCTTCATGAAACTGTTTGTAGATGATAGTTGTGTTTGTAACCGCAACATCTAACAAACCCGCAAATAACTTGAACCAAGGCTTGTTGAATCTTACCGCCTTCTCAACTCCGTAACGAAGGCGTAACTGATCGCCTGTATCAACGCCGCCCATGTGCTGAGTGTATGTCTTGCAAATTTCAAAACAATTCACTGGAACTGTAGCTCCACCCCCCCCCCCCCCCCCCCCCATGCAGCCTCCTTTCGACGTGGCTAATTCTACCCCCCAACACAGTTGACAAAAAATAAACCACCTGGGTGTCTTTCCAAGCAACAGCATGCATAGTGACTCCGTTATGACTCCAAGTGGCCATTGCGGACGTGCCCCGGTCACTATTCTTTTTGACTTCGTCCAGTAGCTCCTTGCCGCCCTCAGCCTGGGTTTGACAACAGTGCCAATGCAGTTGATGCCCCTCTTTAGGACACAGTCAAAAAACAACTGCAGCCCTGTGTAAAACTATCTAAAGCTATGATCCTGCCGCTTTGGTCGATGCCGGCTAGGTCTAAAAGCTTCATAACAACTGCATACGTCATTCCGTGCCCATAATCGTCCTGCACCGTTCCCTCACCCTCATAACAAAGCAGCGTATAAAAATAGCCTGTTACTGAACAGCACAGAGCAAACAGTTTGAATCCCCATTTGATGGGTTTTTTCGGTAAGTATTGCCTGAGGTAGGTACGCCCTTTAAAAGGGATCATTCCCTCGTCGATTGACACCCACTGACCCAATTCCCACAGCCTAGGAAAATTTTCTTGTATAATCTCAATAAAGACTCGAACATTGAAAAGTTTGTCATACTGAGGGGAGTCACGAGGAGCTGCCAGACGGGGGTCAGTGAGATGAAAATAACGTTTGATATTCTGATACCTCAAGTACCCCATGATGCTTGCAAGGTCTTGCCACTGCCAGAACTCTGACACAGCGCCAATCCAATAATCTGTTTCAGCAGGCAACCCCATCACCCCCATCATTATAAGGATCGCCAAAAATGAAAGTATGTCAGATAGTGTCACGGGTACCCAAGGCCGCTGACGCTCTGAGGGGTTGAGATTACGTTTCCAGGTTGCATACTTGTTGGTGTTTCTTGTGACATTCTGCCAGAATTGCGTGGGTAAGAACATAAAGAAAATATCCACCATACTGAGGAGGTCGGGGGAACGCACAGAAAGTGATGCCCTGGACTGCCCTTCGAATGCCGGCAGCACACGAGGATGTGCAACACCCACCTTCCATTCTTTGACATCTTTGAACCCACTGGCAGGTAGGCTATCGCCTTCGTCAATCTCTAGTGCCGGATCCTACTCCTCGTCTTCACCAGACCCCTCATCTTCTTCGACATCATCGTCACTGACAAGTGAGTCGCTGGGATGAGGGGCTCGTTTGTTGTCCATATCTCCTTCTTTTTGATCCTCTTCATCGATTGAACTACCCGACTCATCCCCCGACTCTGGCGGTCTGTTGGAAAACAGTACAGTAAGGAATACTGACAGCCAACGCCGATGCATGTATGGAAGTACAGAAATCTACTATACTTCCAGCATCGTCCTTGGCCGACAACAAAACAGAAGCAAATTGCACAAAATAGCTGAAACCAGGTAGGGATAGGTACACATAGTCATCGTCATCAGGGTCGCTGGGTATCAAGCCGTCCTCACTGCAAACACGCAGAGAAACCATTCGACATCACAAGAAAAATTCGAGGTTCAAGAAAAACAAGTCTACCCAGCATTTATTGCATTTTTGGCATCTCCGTCGATTTCCTTGCCTTGCCCAAGTATGCCGTTATCGGCAGAGCCACTCCCTTCAATTCTGTATTTGATAATCTCCGAAGCAATCATCATGGAATCGTCTTCATCCTCCGCATCCCACTTCATCCAAAACTTGTCTTTTGTACGACCATACTGTCGAGAAACAGTACCCTCAATCTGCCTCGTCTTCCAGTCATCAGGCCATTTTTGTTTGGCATAAGCCTCACGAAATTCCCTGACCGGAAGACGCACACGGACTGTGAGAAGCTCTTGGTGCGCAGACATGATGTTGAAAAAAAAAAAAGGTCCCCGCCACGTAAAAAAAAGCAACGAAAATTCGTGAAAAAAAGTGGTTGGTGCCTGGTTTCAGTTTCATATTTAAGTCACTTCTAGAAAAGCTATGACATTCTGGGTTTCACAGATAGCTTCCCCAACACGTAAATATTAAATTTGCAGCGTAGTACAGCTTGTTTCGATTGGCATTTATGTTTTTATTCAACTCAAAAATTCAAACCACTTTTGAGGATTGAAGCCACTTTTGGGGATTGAAACCGGTTAAGGGTTAAACCGGAAAAAAAAGTTCGACCGGAAAAATCAAGTTCAGAGAGAGAGAGAGAGAGAAACAGAATGAGTGAGACTCAAAGACACTCAGAGAGAGAGAGAGAGTCACCTGTGTGTTGTAGGCGCAGATACTGAGTGGTAAATATGTGCTACTTTAATATACCCCTGTGTCAATACAGACACAATAAGAGGTCGTTAATATTAATTATTAATATTCTCTTAACCGGGTAACGATAATATTACTAGAAGTGGCGGCCGTTACAATTTTTAGACCGGAATATATTCTCGTTAGGCAGGACAACGGGAATTGGCTGGTGAACGGTTTGCATTGGTTGTTTTTGGCTCCGCTAGTCTCCCACATTTTCCACCATCTTTGATCCTTATTTATATATTAATAAGCTCAGAAGATTAGGTTACTGGCAGAATTGTTTGAATTGGTTGAGTAAAAGGCAATATGATAGGCATCAATAACTTTCAATATATTCTTTCAAGTATAATCGAACAGGTAAATATATATATATATATATATATATACATAGAGAGAGAGAGAGAGAGAGAGAGAGGAGAGAGAGAGAGAGAGAGAGAGAGAGAGAGGAGAGAGAGAGAGAGAGAGAGAGAGAGAGAGAGAGAGAGAGAGAGAGAGAGAGAGCTCTATCTATCTATCTATCTATCTATCTATCCGAGTAGTACTAGAGTCTATTATATCTCTATTATATCTATCTATCTATCTATCTATCTATCTTTCTATCCTATTTAAACAGCCGCATCCGCAGCCGCAGCATTTTTGGTGGATGAACACACACACACACACACACACACACACACGACACACACACACTACACACACACTACACACACACGACACACAACACACACATGCACACACAACACACACATACAACACACACACACACACACACACACACACAACACACACTGTGAGTTTGGATACAACCCCAAGGGATAAATACACAATGAACTCTTATTAAAAGTCTCTATGGCTGCAAAAAGCCCTAACTCCTGAGAGTAGGTGAAATACCAGTAAATAGCTGAGAGGTCACTTCGTTTATTTACGTAGGTTTCTACTTGTTTGGAGTACCGTTCCTTTCGTTTCTACAAGAAGACGGCGGCCGGGGAGAAAATCTACACGCCTGGGGTCTTTTACGCTGGGCTGCACAGCGACGTTCTATGTCGGAGAGGCTTGTCATTGATTTCCGTACCGACAAGGAGGTGGGGAAACGGTGCGAACTGTTCACTCAACGCCTCAAGCAGCCTAGTCCAGCTCACAAGCAGGGTGAGCAATGCCAGGCTAAGCATCCCATCACCGATCAACGCGCACCGGTAGTCCACGTGCGGTCTGGGGCCACCGACTGGATGGACACGGAGGAAAAGGTCGCCTATTTTGCAAGACTGGGGCGCGGCAGGAAAAGCAAAAAGCAAGCGACCAAGGGAACGTTTAACGGCGTGCCAAAAGCCGCTCTCGTTACTCTTTGCCAGCAGTATCGCTTATCATCTGATGGCAAGGTCGGCGAACTCCGCCAGAGGCTTGTTGCAGCAGTCGCAGCAGAGAAGGAAGAGGCGAAGGCAGCGTCGGCTGCGAAGAAGGAAGCGGCACAGGCAGCGTCGGCTGCGAAGAAGAAGGCAAACACTAGTGAAAGGCTGGCAAGGCAGCTCCTGCAGACATGAAGGAGAAGATTGTTCAAGCAGGGGACAAGAAGGCTGCCAAGCGTAAGAGTGCTTCCAGCAAGGCATCCGCGGAGCGCCCAGCGTCGGCTGCGAAGAAGAAGGCGAAGGATGTGGGACGGACAGCTTCCTCCTTGGCCAAGGCAGCTCCTGTCGACATGGAGGAAGAAGTTGTGAGCATCGGGCGCAAGAAGGCTGCTAAGCGTAAGAGTGCTTCCAGCAAGGGTTCCGCGCAGCGCCCAGTCAAGCGACTACGTCGATCCCAAGCGGCAGCGCCGCCCCGTTCGCACGCAGAGTCCGACGCAGAAGGCGAAGAGGATGATGACCCGGAATGGTCTACGGGGGGGGGGGGGGGGGGGGGAGGCGGGGGGGGGGGGGGGGGAAGAGTGTGCGCAAGAGACCTGGATATGCAGCAAGTGCAACCATCCCAACGATGATCCTGATTTTCCGCCGCCTGAAAGCAGTGACTTTGCGGGCTGCGAGCTCTGCTCATATGGTCTGGGGACGACATCGCCAGCAATGAAGACGCTAGCGATGAGTATTAATCACTCCATGCGCAAGGTGAACGTTTTGCACTTGTTGAGTCATCAAATTTTACATTGTGCCTTGCAGGCTTGCTGAATTTTGCGTGATATTACTCATTGGGCAGGGGTGGCCATGGGCAGGGATGATGCATAGCATGCAGGTGCATGCATGCCTTTTTGTTATATCGACGTTGTGGTTGTTTTAGGTCATTCTGCTATCTGCTCCTAGAAATCTGTCTTTGGATTGTTGATGGTTTCACTTATGATTATCGCAAGTGGTTATGGTAATGTAGCGTTCCAGTCCGCGTTTCATGGCTAGGCTGGCTGTGTGGTGGCTCCCAAGTGCCACCGCAGGCCGGAGAGTGCTGTATTGTCTAGGTTTTCCTTTTTTAATTTGTTTTTGCGTGATTTAGCGTCAGATTTTCATTAAAATACTTTGTGGGACAGGACTTTAATTTGCCTTGGGCGGGCACAGGTGGCTGGCGGGTGAGGCTAGGCTGCCTGGGCTGGCTGTGTGGTGGCTCGCAAGCGCCACCGCAGGCCGGAGAGTGCTGTATTGTCTAGGCTTTTCTTTTTTCATCTTTTTTTTAATTTTTTTGCAACATTCGGCGTCAGATTTGCATTAAAGTCAATTTCGGGACAGGACTTTGCCCTGGGCCGTCGGCGGGTCACTGGCTAGGATGCAATGCTTGTAAAGGCTATCTTGAGCATCAGATTTATTGTAAGCGTTGTGAGGTTTTCAACGTCTTTTAGCGTAAATACTAGTTAATTTACATTAATTTAATATTAAAAAAAACAATATCTGACAAACTTTATTAAGTTTACTAAACAGTGCAAAAAAAACCTTTCTCTACGACCGGTCGTAGAGCGGCCCCTGGTATTTAAAGTTAAGTCAAAGATATCAAAGAAAAGAAAGTCTTTGCTAACATGGAGATCGCCCGATCCTACGGAGGGAGAGATGTAAACTTTGCGCAGACTGGATACGAAATGATTTGGGCCAGGTCCAAGAAAGATTTCTGAAACCTGAGCAAAGCGCGGAGGCGGTACGATTTGTCGCAGGAGGCGAAAAAAAAAAAAACAAGTAAGAGGAGGATCCGCACAAGGTAAAGAAGAAGAAGAAGAAGAAGAAGAAGAAGAAGAAGAAGAAGAAGAAGAAGAAGAAGAAGACGAGAAAGAAGAAGAAGAAGAAGAACAAGAAGAAGAACAAGAAGAAGAACAAGAAGAGAAGAACAAGAAGAGAAGAACAAAAAGAAGAAGAACAAGAAGAAGAACAAGAAGAAGAACAAGAAGAAGAAGAAGAAGAAGAAGAAGAAGAAAAACAAGAAGAAGAAGAAGAAGAAGAAGAAGAAGAAGAAGAAGAAGAAGAAGAAGAACCTGTCCTATCCCTTCGTGAATAAAATCAGTATACATATTGAAAAAGTACAATATTAACATTAAAATTATGTCGGCCGGCCCGTACATTACATAGTGGCATCAAGTGTTGTCCGGCTTGTCGTTACTTGACTCTTATGCTTGGTCTGCCCCTCTAGAGTTGAGGTACGACTAAGTGTCAGAGTAGCTGTTCCGGTTACATCTGGAGTCGCTAACAAAAATTGAACGGGGTTTTGCTTTTGCTTTTCGTGAGGTTCACGAAAAGCTCAAGTTCTCACGTTTTTCTTGCCTTGTTTTTCTTGAGGTTTTGACACCTCGGAATTTCCGACAGAAAAGGGTGTTGACCTTTTTCAAGTTTTGCTTTAGACAGTTGAGCTCTCCTTAGGGGGAGAGGGATAGAAACAGATTGTGTGTGAGGTGTAGGAGCACGCACATTTGTTTTGTATTCGGTTGGAGGAAACAGGTGTCACCAGCATAACTCATAAGCTGTGTGTGGAGCAGTTGTGTGTGTGTGTGCTGTGTGTGTCATTTGTTGCTTTCTCACATCTCTCTTCTCTTTCTCATTTCGATATGTTACCACGTGAGAATAGGAGGAGGATGTTGACAGCAAGCAGCCCTTATTCTACACCAGCGTATACTAGGGGGGGTGGGTCTTTGGTACCTTCCTCTCTTAGTACACGTTTTATGGGGGCAGGAGCCCTCACAGCGTCGAGTTCGTCGACAACAGGGGGAACACCTCCCTCTTTGCACTTCATCTCTGCTCGTCTGGAAGACGATTTGAAGACGATGTGGCAGTTTCGTCTCACAGGTGATAGTTGGGCGGACCAGTTACCGTCCACAAAGGCATTGCAGACGGTCAGACAATGCATTAATGCTATCTCGCCTGGTTCGACGAGGAACGTGTGGGACACACTTGTGATCGGACGCACCACAGTGGCCAATGTTATGGTGGCAGCAGAGATGGTGGTTCAGATTTCAGAAGCTGTGGGCATGGGGACCCACTACTGGACGCCTGAGAGGCTGGATGCGTCCAGATTGATGGCATCAACGGAGGGAATGGTCGATCTCAATATAGCGAGGTTGGGACAAGTCCAAGCTGAAGCCTGGGGCACCACTGCCATGGCTGGAGACCTTTCTCGTGACTTTGTCAAACGTCACGGACAGCCTGTGTACGACTTGGTTGGCTGTTGGCCGTCTTGGGATGTCTTGGATCAAGGGCATCCAAGATGGACTGAAGTGCAAAAGTTTGCTCAGTTTCACAGTCAGGTTTGGGCCATAGTGTCACCCACTGTGCACGCAATGGGCAACTTTATTTTTCGGCCCAAGAGTGGTGTTGGCGCTAAAGTGCTCTCAATAGACGACGTGTTCACGCCCATTTTCGACGCAATGGATGGCTTCTGGGACAAGGCAGTCTCAGGGACAAAGCCCACTTGGGCTACAGCGGGATCGTCTGAAAATCTCGTCACGTTGGAACGATTGCTGGTAGTGGATGCCATCGTTTATATGGCCAAAGCTTTTTATCATTTTGCTGTGGCTTGGGATGGCCAGGCAGAACGACGAAAGCTTGCGGTTTCGTCATGGAACCGTAAGATGGAAAAGAACGACGAGGAACGACGTCGTACTATTGAACGTCACCAGAAGGATGTGGACCGCCTTCTGGGTGACCAGAAGGCTTTTGCTCTGGACAATCAGAAGGTTGCAATTCCTAGGCATATCTCTGAGCTTCGTATGTGGCTGACAGAGGTACGTCGGGTCTGTCGTTCAGCTAACATTTATACGCCTGAGGATGTGGCCATAGTGGCTGATAGGTTCTTTCGTTGTCAGTCATCGGTGGACAACGAATGGCTTATGCAAAGCAGGTGTGGGCAGCTTTTTGGGGAAAGCTGCAGTCTACTCGGTTCGACGCCATGTGTGTCGATAGTATTGGTCTGATGCTCGCAGAGAAGATGGGCTACCATGTTTTTGCCTCTAAGTCACAGGAGGTCAGTTAGCTGCAGGCGGAGGTCAAGTGGATGGTGAATAAGAAGCCTGTACTCCACTACATGTTCCAGAGGATAATGGACATGGTGATTATGCTCACACCTGCAGAAGCCTTCAAATTGACGGCTGTGGCATTGTTCGATCTGAACAATCAAGTCTTTATTAAGATGGCGAAAGAGATTCAGACGGACACAGAGGTATGGGAATACCTCCTCAAGGGTACTGGACAGTCTACCCCTGAGGCCAGTCCGGAGTTATGGAACGTGGATGAAGACGTGTTGGGGAAAGTCATGCGTCGAGTCCAGAAAACCATCATCGATGAGTGGAAGTGGTCGGGTCCGAGGTCAGGGACTCCCACTCAAGGTAATCAGAACCAGGGGGGAGGGGATGATGCGGGACCATTCGAGCCCGGGGATGAAGTTTATTGGGGCCAGGGGTACTCGCGCAGGGGACCTCAGTTCTATGGTTAGAGACCCCAAGGGGGGCCGGGGCAAGGTCGTCAACGGTTCCAGAGGTCATACTACAACCCCAGGGTGCATAGGCCGTTGTGCATGAAGAAGGCGGGAGCCTTGTGGCTCAAATCGGGAGCCATGTGCAAGAGAAATTGCCAGAATTTTCATCCTGAAGGCTGGGATGACTCGGTGCAGAAGGAAGTCTTGAGGAAGGTACGCTACGACTATCCAGTGGGTCCCTTCCATGGCTTGTTGAATACGAATAAGTATTCGCAGGAGCTCAAGAACCTTCAGGATCGTGATCGGAAGGCATATGATCAGAAGGGATGGACGGATCCTGGTGAGGCACCTTATTTGAAGGGTGAATGGGAAAAGTTCAGGGTATGGAACCCTCTCACTTCAGATGGCGGCGACGCACCGGCGTCTATGGGAAGAGATATCCCGGGCAGGCACGGGAATGAATCCGTGGACCCCTCATGGAATTTACGGGGGTCATCGGATGCGTCCTCAGCAAGGTCGGCTGCTAGTTCTTCGTCGAGCTCGTCGTCTAGCTCGAGCGATCGGTCGGATCGAGGGCACCTTGACAACCGACGTAGTCGTTCAAGGTCAAGAGATCGTCGTAGTGATCGTGAGGTCACTCATGTATCGGGCGGTCGTCATTACGACGAGAGGGATGAAGCCCGAGATCGACGAGGATACGATCGAGGAGGGCATGTTCGTGGCCGATACGACCGAGGACGACGCGATTCACGGGATCGAGATAGGTCACCGGAGCGGAGCCGAGATCGATCTTCACCGCGACGTCGGGGAGGGCGTTCAGATTCACGGGAACGTCCCAACTCAAATCGCAGCCCGCAGTGGGGCGGCAATCAGGGTAGATCCCTTTTTCCTAATGCAAATGTGTATGGGGGGGGGGGGGTGAAGGAACTTTTCCCTCATCGCATATGCAGCAGGCGGGAGCAGGTGCTTACTATGCGGGTCCAGCTCCGGGGCAGCAGTTACCAGTAGGCTACGGGCAGCCGATGCAGCAGCAGTTCTACCGAGGGCAGCCACAGCAGCAGGTGGTTGCTTATGGGGGACAGTCTTACATCCCTCCAGCACCAATCTTGCCTGCTCCTGGTATGCCGATGGGAGGCGGTCAGGGGACCGTCGGAGGGCAGATGCCTCCGCAGCAACAAGTCCAGGGTATGGCGTTTGGTATAACGCTAGTGGACATGTTGGTGAATGTGCAGGGCAAAGCATTAATGCAAGTGCGGGGCCAGGGATCCCAGGAGGCAATCCCAGCGCCTGACTCGGAGGTCGGGAGGGAGAATAAGTCGGGTGAGTTGCCTGTCGGCCACGGAGGCGACATGGTTACTCATGACCTGCGATTTGATGATAGGACACGCGTGGTAACGCGGGGAGTCCAGGAAGCTACGGACGCGGTGGCCTTGGAAGGCCAGGATGGACAGAATGAGCAGGTTGAGGACCTTGATAGTCACAGGGACACTCTATGTCCGGTGATGAATAAAGGCACGGACCTTAATGTGGAGTTAGCGTCGGAGGCGCTTGATAGTAAATATTTTGGTGGTTACGAAGCACTTTCAGCGGACGGGTGTGGCCCGGGGAAAGCTGAATTGCCTTTATTATTCACTAAAATTTTTATTGAGGATGTACAGCAGGAATGCATTGTGGGCAATGATACAATGGCATCTCTGAATGTACTCGGGAAGGAATTTATTGAACTATGGAGCAGGGAACCATGGTTTAGACACGGGTTTCGGCCGTGTCGGTTGAGGATCAAGGGAGTGGGAGGCATGACCGGGGTCTCAGGGTCAGTCATGCTTACGTTCCTTTTGAAAGACGGGAAGTCTTTCTCTCATCGGTTTTGGGTCGTCCCAGCCTTTGCTGGTGGTCTCCTGTTGGGGCTGCGGAGCCTCAGACGAATGCACGCTCGGATTTATACGGATCTGAACGTGGTGCAGTACGGTGGATCCAAGGTGGCTCCGCGGTACGAGGTAGTACCGTATGAACCTTTACGGCGGGAAGGCCAATGTTCGGTAGCGCACGATTTGGATGTGAGTGTCTCACCAGTCATGCGCGCTGACTGGGGGTGGACAAAGGTGGTGTCCGAGGGCACGGAGCCTTCGGTCACACCCCACATTCAGGAGCCTGTAACAGCCTCGTTCTTCCATGTATGCACAGTAGAGTCGGGGGACTCTGGGGAAGCAAGTGTGGTTGCTGACAATTCTGACGACAAGATACAGGAGACGGAATATGTCATGACCACAACCTTTGGCTGGGCCTACAGGGACCCACGCGACGTGAGGGTCGTGAACGTGGACTGTAGGGATTCCGCAAAGGATGAGGCGGTAGTGGCCGCGATAGACGCGAGGTTGGTACACCTCTACGCAGCAAAAGCGGAATTGTTGCGGGGTACGATTGCGGGCATGGAGGATGCCGGTGATCAGCATGTCTATATAGATGTGCATTCGACCACGACGTCTCATGTGGTTTGGAATGTTACCCAACATAAGCTGCCGGTCAAGCAGCCTAAGCCGATCGTAGAAGCCTTCTTGAAGAGTCACTGGGATGATAATTTGTTTTTCCCTAAGGGAGTCAAGGCCATTAAGGAGGTCTTGAAAAACAGGCTATCGGTGGATGATTTCACTATAGTCATCCCAGTGGGAACTCGGACGGAAATGTGGTGGCAGGATATAGAGGATCATCTTATTGATGACCCGGTCCCGATCCCACATAGAGGCCATAAGCTGGTCTTGGCTTTACGATTGGGGACGAAGGAGAAGGCGTTGGCTTATGGGGCCAAGTTAATGCAACGTGAGATGGCGGATGTGAGAAAGCAAGCCTTCTCTTGGATATCGGGTATATATCACCGCACGCATGCAATGCAATATGCCATTATCATAGATCATGTGGCACAGCTTGCCCAGTGGAGAGGCAAGGAGGAAACTAGGTACCATGGGACGATGGTACGTGAGGATGAGCGGCCTATTCCGATGGAGGATGTGGCGCAGTTATCACGTAAGGCCTCTCATAAGGAGATTGAGGAGGCTAGGATAGCCGCGGAAAAGGCTATTGCGGAGAAATATAGTACTTGGGAAGGTACTATGAAGGAGCGAGATGCCCTCAAGGGTATCTTGGAGAATAATATGGAGGTATTTAGGCCTCTTGAGGCGGGCTCTGTTCGGGGTTACGAGGCTAACTTTGGACGGAAGCTGGGTGAAGACGTGGTGGGTCACAGGAGACCGTCACGTATGAGCTATCACGAGGATCGGATGGCTCGGGAAATCACTCAGGAGCTTTTGGAGAAGGACATCATTGAGACACGCTTATCGGAGGTGTCTTCACCTGTGCGTATGGCGCCCAAGCCGGATGGGTCCTTACGTATGTGTATCAATTACTATAGGATCAATAAGATTCTGAAGCAGATCGAGACACCGGTACCGGATCTCAGGAAGGGGATCAACCGGCTCAAGCATGCGAAGGTGTATACTACGCTTGATCTTAAGAGCGGGTTTTGGCAAATCCCTCTTAATGAGTCATGTCGGTATCTCACAGCGTTTATGGTCGGAATGACTACATACGTGTGGAAGGTATTACCGATGGGTCTTACGTGCTCTCCGGGTCTATTTCAGCATGCTATGACTAAGATGCTGGGGAAGGAGTACGACGATGAGGCGACGGTGATTCGTCTTGGGTCGACGGAGGATTATGCTTTCTGTTACATAGATGATATTATCATTTATTCAGAGAGTATGGAGAAACACGTGGAACACGTGCAGGACGTCTTGCGACGTATAAGCGCGTTTGGATTGCGCTTGAATGCACAGAAATGTGACTTCGCACAAAGGAAGATACAGTACCTGGGATATGAGATCTCAGAGGGTCGGTGTGCGATTGCATATGAAAAGAGGAACAATGTAGCGTCTATGCCGATGCCAAAGACTCGGACGGACTTACATTCCTTTATATCGCTGGCTCAGTATTATGGTGAATTCATTCCGGGGTTTGCGGAAAGAGTAGCGGTGGTCAGGAAATTCCTGAAGCAAGGGGTCGGGGACGACCCATGGCCGGAGGAAGTCACGAGAGTGATAGCGGAGCTCAAGGATGAGATCGCTAAAGACCCAAGGCAGGGAGGTCGAGTTCTTATGTTACCTGACTGGAAGGAACAGTTCGTGCTCGACACTGACGCGTCTTCGTACGCGGTAGGAGCGGTGCTTCAACAGATGGACAAGTCCATTGGGCAGTTGCGGCCCGTTATGTTCATCAGCCGGCAGCTGATACCGGCGGAAAAGGAATACTGCACAAGGCAGCGGGAAGCACTCGCTATAGTGTGGGCTTTCCAGAGGTTGCGGGAATACCTGTGGGGTACTCCTAACATTTTGGTTAGAACGGACCATCATAACCTGCTATGACTCATGTCTGGAGATCATACAGGTAGGTTGGCCAGGTGGCAGTTGGAATTGGCGGAGTATGACTTCACCATTCATTACATCAAGGGCAAAAGGAATGTTGTCCCTGATTTTTGTTCTCGGTATGAGGACAAGAGTGGACAGAAGGATAAGGCCGTTGATTTACAGCGACGTAATACGGTCAAGGAGGTGCGAATGGCACAGTTTGAATTTCGAACGCCGGGGGCGGTGTTCGCAATCATGGGTCATGATGTGGATCTACATGATTGGGAGGAACAGGGAGCGGAAGACACCAAGTTGCCGTCGGGGCTTTGGTATCATCCGTTCACGCATAATAACAATCAACGTGACACGCGCAGCGAGGAAGTGTCTGCGTTGGAAGCAGTCGAGGTAGCGGCACGAGACAAATGTGCATGCTGTTACTCGCCGATGGCGAGAGAGGCGTGTGAGGATATCCTATGGGCGGAAGCAAGGACCGCGGATAGGAAAGAGGGGGAGGATGTTATGGAAGGAAGGCAGGGTGCCTTTAATGCGGTCTTGTTACCGAAGGGCCCGATGTGCCTTAACTTGGAGGATGAAGAAAAAGTTAAGGAGGAACATCTTTTTCAGTTACCGGAGGCACATCCGGAAAAGGTTCGATTCCAGTTGGAAACTGACACGGCAGTCAGGCTGGCGTCGGTGGAAACTTTTCGGACTTTCACAAAGGAAAGTACGGAGTATAAGGAGTTGAGAGAACATCTGCTCAATCCACAGGCAAGGCCCGAGGACATTGACATAAGGAAACTCAAGCGGTGCTTGGTACTAAAGGATGGACTCCTTTGGTATATGGGAAAAGATGGCGTATATACCAATGAGGAGGATTGATGGTTGTTATGGGTTCCGCAGGAACTCAGAACGTCTTTGTTAATTGCGGCGCATCATTGTCCTATGCAGAGCCACCCGGGGGTGGAAAGGATGACGTGGTCGTTAAGGAGACGTTTTTGGTGGAATAACCTGGGAGAACGGGTTAAGGAGTTTGTGAAGGGTTGTCCTCATTGTCAGATGGCCAAGTTGCCATATAGGCCGAAGATGGGGCTTAAGGGTGAATATGATATCACTCTGGATATTTTCGATACCTTGCATATCGATCATGTGGGTCCTTTTCCGGAGGCGGGAACGGAAAAATTCAAATATCTCTTAACGGTTATTGATCGAACTTCCAATTATGTCATTACTGTCCCTGTTACGGATGTGACAGCGGAAGTGACAGCGGCGCTGATTGATCAGGTATTCGGCCGTATTGGGATACCGAGAAGGATTATTTCGGATAGAGGAACGAGTTTCGCGAATGAGGTTTCGCAAAGGATTGCCAAGTTCTTTGGGTTCGATTGGCAGTATGTGACTGCTTTTAACCCAATGGCGAATGGTAAGATTGAACGCGTTCACAGGACGTTGAAGGCAGCGTTGAAGACTTATTTAAGAACAGCCAGCTTAACTGGGTATATGTGGTACCTATGTTCACGTTTGCTGTCAACAATTTAGCTTCGGCGTCGTTAGGTGGACACGCGCGGGGTGTCAGTCCGCATCAGGTGGTCTATGGACGGGCGTTAAACACGCCGACGGAACTGTTGTTTCCGCCTGATAAGTGGGAACCGTGTGAACTGTTAGGAGTTCGCTTACGAGCGATCGCGGAAGCACGGAGTGCGATTGAGAAGTGTCGGGAGATGCTGAGAGAGGTTCAGCGGGAACAGGAAATGGGCAAGTACTCTCATGTGGAGTACAAGGAAGGTGATACAGTGTTGCTGTATGTACCGACGGTACCGAAAGGGGTACCGATTAAGTTTTACAATAAGTGGCATGGGCCATTTAAGATAGTACGTCAGACGGGTGCGTACAATTACAAGATTGCACCTACGGGGGCACGTGGAAGGGAACAGATTGTTCATGTTCGTCGGTTGGCGAAGTTCAGTCCTTATTTGCTGGAGGACGAGAATGAGGAACAAGCGCTGAGGCGTATTGCACCAGCGTTTAGACAGCCGCCAGCATTGCTTACGCGCAAGGAGCGTGAGGAGGCGTTGCGAAAGCAACAGAAGGAAGAAAAGGCTGAGGAATGCTGGACAACAGGATCGTTCGGCTTCGGACGTCAAGGTAGACGTCAAAGATGGGAGGGAAATTCCGAAGTCATCGGAAATGTCGGATCGGAAAGGCACGGTATGGAAGAAACCGTGGATAGCCGGTAAGGAAGTGGCTAAGATCGACGGGCAGGTTGATAAGTTCTATCTATGTCGACCGCACGAGGATACGGTCATGGATAAGGACTTTGATTATTTCTTTTTAATGCAGGTTACGTATGTACAGCCTAGAACGCGGGTACGGGCTGCGTTGGGACTTGCTCCGACAATGCAGTTTTGGAGGAGCAAGAGTGTTATTGATATGACGCGGGAAAGAATCTTTGCGCCAGTATTTCGAGACGGCAAAGATTTGGAGCAGTGGGATGCGTCCATCGAGAAGGACGATGAGGATTTTACACCATGGACGGTGCAAATGATGCCAAGGGTGGTGTTGGATATGCCGTTTGAGTTAACAGAGGAAAGGAGGATTCCGCTTCGTATTTGGGACGAAGTCCAAAGTGCGGGCATATCATTTTTGTTGATAGGTGCACCAAGATGTGAGAAAGAAGTGGCGGCGAAGAAGAGAAGTGCTAAAGAGACGCAGTCGGAAGCATTAGAGCACAGGGGTCGAGGACGACCTCGGAAACAAGTCAAAACGTGAAGCTACGAAGTCTGATGTCGCTTACGGATCATTGGCTACTTTGATTTTTCTACGGGAAAGGGGAGATCAAGACGGGGCATTTCTTTAATGCCTGAGGTGAAAGAGCTAGGCTCGGGGGCACGAGTTCTCATGGGAGACTCGCACTGGACGTGGACCAATTATTTTTACTTATTCGACAGCCGGGATGCTTCATGTCATGTATCGGTCGGTCGAGGGCGCCTTCGAATGAGGAGTCAGTCTTCGGCGTGGGGGTCGACCGCTTACATCGGCTTCCCCCAAGGGGGCAAAGGAATTGTCGGCCGGCCCGTACATTACATAGTGGCATCAAGTGTTGTCCGGCTTGTCGTTACTTGACTCTTATGCTTGGTCTGCCCCTCTACAGTTGAGGTACGACTAAGTGTCAGAGTAGCTGTTCCGGTTACAATTATTACTGACGACATTCAAGAGAAAAAAAAAATAGTTTTTCGATTTTGGTTGGAATTTTAATTTTGGTTGGAATTTCCATTTTGGTTGGAAATTTGAATTTTTCAAATTAACGGCTATATTCGTCCGCAAAATATCGTAAATTTTCGCGAAATGTTACGGTTAAATTGGAAAATTTGAATTTTTGACACAAAAATGAAAAACTGACACAAAATTAAAATTCCAACCAAAATCGAAAAACTATTATTTTTTTTCTCTTGAATGTCGTCAGTAATATGCAATATAAATATTGTAGTTTTACAATATAAATTGTAGTTTTTTCATATATATTGCAAATAAGCAATATAATTATTGCAATATTAATATTGCTTGGGGGGGGTTAATGAGTATTCGTAAACCAATAAGGACTGTTGCCAGGCCTCATTTGCGTCCACGTGTTGGCTCCGAACAACTACCGTATCACAAGTAACTTGCAATCAGTACGACGCTTAACCCCCAACTGAGTGGGAACCGAATCCGAGGACCGGAACCTTCAAAAGGGGAAAGACATGTGGTCGAGCGCGACTGGCCGAACACGTGTGGCAGCCTTCTGTATGAAAGGGTAGTTTCAAGACAGTCGAGGGTAGATTCTCCAGAGATATTGATTTAGTCTTTCGTTGGATTCAGGTTGGTCGAACGTTCGCATATTCTTTGGATACTCGTTGGTCTTTTGCAAGGGGTCATGATCGACGTTGGGTTTTTCGGGTTTTAGTAGGTACTTGTTGATCACGTTCATACTCCTGATGCAATAGTTGGTTTTGCGTATGGGTTGCAGGAATCTTGTTGATTTTGCGGTGGGGTCGTCGACTATTAATATGTGCAGGTTTCAGCCTGTTGTCTTTTGCTGTTGCTAGGTTCCAAGTCATCAGGGCGTGTTTGGTGGTCATTCTGGTCCTCCGGTGAATAGGGCAGTATTTTTTCCTGGTAGGCGTGGTATCGGTGCTCGTATATGGCTCGAGGATTGTATGCGGGGGGCAGCGTTGGCTGTCCACGGTTGTAAGGGCCATTCTATAGGTGGGTCTTCCACCCTGTGGGAGGTGGGGTCTTTTGGGTTGTAAGGGGGGTCAATCCGCTTGCAGTTTTTGTTCCTAAGCCGCCGGATACACTCTCCTGATGCATTTACGTACTTAGATTGGTCTATTCTAACTAGCTATTCGTCTGCTCGGGTCGTGGCTTTGACAAGATAGATATTTGGGGATGTAACGTGGGGTGTTAAGAGAAGATCTGGTTTCCAGGATTGGCGTTCCGTTCGCAGTTCGCTGGTGAGGGCCGCTGCTGGGTGTACGCGGTTTTGCCTGAAAATTTCGCCTTGTTCCTCAAGGTGTATCCATGCGAGGTCGATGTCGATGCTGGTTGATATTGGGACATGTTTGCCTTCTTCGGCAATGACCACCATGTGATTGGGCTGCTGGGCTTCGTCTAGGTCGGGGGCCCGTCCAAGATGTTGCTTTAAGGCCTGTCTGGAGGCCGCGTGTCGGTGGTTGATGGCTTGTAAGTACTCCGGTGGGTGGAGTTTGCTTGTAAAGGTCATGTAGTGGTCAATGGTGCCAATTTGATTGCAGAATTAGCACTTAGCATCGTCTTTGTTTCGTGTTCGGACGCTCCGCATGGCACTGGGGTCTCCACGGCGGATAATGGGTTAGTAGGATGATTCGTATTTCCCAGTCGGCTCTGGTGGTTTGCGGGCTAAGGTATTGGTGGGAGATGCGTTGAGTTTCTCCCCTCATTTCCGACGCTGAGCCCCATTTAACAAAGGAATCGGACGAATGGGGGTAGCCCCTTTATTACCAAAGTTCTAAGAGTCGAAGTTACTTTTTCGAAAGATGCAGGACGATAGCAGAGATCATTCTCCAGCTAGTAAATCATTTAAAAACATTAAAAAACAAGTTTTCATTTACTTATTTGACTGTCTGACTTTGACTTAGGCTCAAACCGGTTGCCTGCCAGAAAGGCTGATTTTCACTGAAAATTACAAGTTCCGGCACAGGATCAAAATTTAATAGAGCTAGATACGTGCGGAAATAGTTTAGTGTGACAAAGCAAGCGATTCAAAAAGAAAGCATAAGCTTTTAACACAACCAATCATGACTTACAGCAAACTTTACTCTTCCCCCCCCCCCCCGCAGTCTATCCGCAGAAAAATACGTAACAAGCAATCGCGCCAAAGATGATCATCATTGTCTGCGTGGGCTCCAGTCTCAGAGGAGCTACTAGTGTTAGCTGTGGCCACTCTAGACTGGCGACCTAAAACTTCGACAGAGACTTCAAAAAACTTTGCATCATTTGCCTCCCCCCCCCCCCCCTGCCCCCCTCCCACTGGGCGAGACGATTTGAAGTTCCGCACTGGACAAGTTTAATATAACTACCTTTGCGCGCAAAGCGCAGCGCTTTTGATAAATCTAGCGACAGCGGCTATGATTTATAACAAAGCACATGAGCTGTAGACAATGTTATAGCATACCGCGACTTAGAACAAAACTGAAACCCCCACCCCCTCCCCCCCCCCCCCCCCCCCCCCCCCCGCCGCGGGGCGGGACGGGACTGAAGTCCCAGCACTGGATAAGTTTGATGAAGCTACCTGCGCGTGCAAAGTGCAGCGCTTTTGATGAGTCTAGCTGCAATGATGTTGAGGAAAAAATAACATAAACAAATGTGTGTCATGACTTAGAAAAAAAAACAGATACCCCCCCCCTGGTCGGTAAAATTCAGAAGCATCAATGATGCAAGTCAGATCTAATCCAAATCACAACATCAGTCGCCGCGCCCCCTGGTCATTCAGCTTTTGCCTCTTCTGGAGAAAGCTGCACAGGGAAGACACACAAAAAGCAACAAAAAACAATTAATAAGGGGGGGGGGGGTGAGGGGGGGGGCTGTTGCTGTTCGTCGTTGTCAGAATGATTTGGCTCGTGCCCCAACGCAGAGCAACAACACCGCAATGTGCACCACGCGCTCCACGTCCGGATTTGTGCGGTCCTCACATTTCGTCCTCCTCCGAGGAGGATCCGTAGCCATCGCGAGTGTACTCACAGAGATCGCAAAACTCCATGTCGTCAGCGTTTAGGCCGTACTGGCAGGTGAGGCATGCCCACATACAGTTTTCGCAAACTTTGACACGTTTGCAAGGAGGCTGTTCTTCCTCCTCCGCGCCGTCGTCCTCCTCGTCTGAAATAATTGTCGCTGGCCGCCGACGTTGGTTTCCACCGCCACGTGCACCAAGTGCCCTAGGTGCAGGCGCACCACGTCCGCGCGCTCCACGCGCTCCACGCCCGCGCGCTCCATGTCCGCGCGCTCCACGCGCTGCGCGCCCGCGAACGGCGCCCTGCTGTTCCTCCACCTGTACGTATATGCATACATACGTACATGCAAACATACATACATTCGTACCTGAGCCTGGGCCTGGGCCGCCGGGCCGTCGTCACTCCTCCAAGCAACATGCACAAACCTGGTAGTGCTGCCACGTTAAGCGCAGAAGCTCTGGCTTCTTTAAGCGCTTCTTGGTCTTGCTGTCATTGACTGGCACCTAGCGAGACAGGCAAACAATATGTGTTAGCACAAGAAACAGAGGGGGGGGGGGGGGTTAACCTCATGTTGCGACCAACTCCCCCACGAGAATCTGCTTGCTAGCGAAATCTTTATCGTCGGTTGCCACAGGAAAAAGAAGAGCCACCTTCCTCCACGCCTCAATCCCAACACAATCGAAGGCGAGTCTCTCATCCAGCTGCTCAGCTTCCGTGAGCTCGAGCTCTCTGGCTCCATGCCAGTGTGGGTGAACGGGCGGGCGGGCGTCATTGTCGAAGTACGTCCGCGGCAGGACCCGGAGCTCCTCTGAAATAAGGTAGGTAAGCTCCTTCATCTTGGCCTGCCTGTCGGGTGGACTGGCCCAAGGATCTGGAGGGAGTTCCTCAAGGATGCGGAAGCGCACCTGCCATTCCTTGCCCTTACCATCGACGCGTGGGCAGGACTGCCGGGCTTCCCCCCGTCTCCGTAAGCTCCGTCATAGACGACGCGGGTCAGGTTTCCGCCTTTCAGTATATCCAGAAACCACTTGACATCGTCTTCGCTGCAGTACTGCTTCGCAAGTCCCAGCAGATCTCGCTTCAGCTTGGGGGTAGCCCAAATTTCATTGTGGAGGCATTCGGCTGCGTCTTGACTGCACAAAGGCAGCAAGCGATAATGCGTCAGGGGCATATTGAGATGTGTGGGACGTACCTGGGCGGGCGACCACCAGACGAATGGGCTGCCCCTGGGGAGAAGCCTTCGTTCGAATCCAAGTCTGCGCCGCCTTGCCTCAGTCCTTGTTCTCAGCGGTAGGAAGACCCAGCTCCCCGTTCCTGGTAATGCGCCAAGACAAGGGCTTTGAGTAGAACATAGTACTTAATATTCTTGTTTATGCAAGACTGAAAGTACTCAACCCAGTCGTAGCTCTTGTGGATGACCACCAAGACATACTGCTCCTGATTGTTTTTGAACGCCAGAAGGAGCTTAAAGAAAGCAATGTCTAGGTTCGTGGTCAGAAACGTGGAGTTTCAACCCGTCATGATGACCTGAAGCTTCTGGTCGTCGTAGAAATGGCCATGATGCGTTGGCTGCCGGTGCGTCTCCACCTGGTAGTACCAATCCTTGTCCACGACGTGGCACAGAAGGGCAAGCATCGGCCTACCGACGTTGTCAGATGCTCCGTCCCAATGGACGACCAGCTTCCATGCGCGCATGGTCACTGGGTTCCACAAATGGTGACGGAGCATGTGGTACATCAACGTGACGTTACTGTTCACTCCGTGCTTGATGTTGCCAATATAGCAAAAAACGTAATGTTTCTGGGTCGTGTGAGACGAAAACAGAACTTCACCACGTACTTCCCACGAAAGTCGGTAGAGGCGCGTCGGCAGGAGGGAACATACACGGGAGGCTTCATGTCCGTGGACACTACCACAGTGTAACTGTCTGACGGCGCGCCGGTGATTCTCTTCATCGCCTCCACTCTGCATGTGGTGTGCACCTATAGAAGAGTCAGAAAGAGAGAGAGCGCGCATTAGTCTGAACATCGTTTGAAAGACAGAGACCTTATGGTGCAGCTTGCTGCGTTGCTGCCAGTCCTTCGCCTCCTCGTCTGA
>WBZZ01002011.1:200000-207500 GCA_019918135.1 Paulinella micropora
TTATTATTATTCTCCTCCTTTTCCTCCTCCTCCTCCTTTTCCTCCTCCTCCTTTTCCTCCTCCTCCTCCTCCTCCTCCTTATGTATTTAAATAACAATTGTACAATTAGATTCACTGGATATCCGCGTTGAAAATATAGTGGTAAGATAAACCTTTAGCTTTAGTTAAGGTAGAATTATTGTATTTTAATTCAGCTAATCAAAGAATCATTAATCAAATATTGTGACTCAGTATTATTACTAGTATTAAAAATATAATTGACTATGATATTTATCTTGAAAAATATTGTATTAATATTTAGTATCATCTTCATGTTGTTAATATTTATATAAAACTCTCTCTCTCTCTCTCACTTTCTCTCTCTCTCTCTCTCTCTCTTTCTCTCTCTCTCTCTCTCTCTCTCTCTCTCACACACACACAAAAAAAAAATCTATCTAATCAGACAGTATGGTCATCCGGGATCCATCCATCCATTCATTCATCTATCCAACCATCCAACCATCCACCCATCTATATTCACCTATCCGACCAAGAATTCACACATGTGCCATCCATCCATGCATATGTGCCATCCACCTATATACTAGATATATCGGCCATCCATCCATCCATCCATCCACCCATCCACTTCTAGCACTTGAAGATCCACCCATCCATCCATCCACACACACTTCCACATACACAAACACAGAAACACACACACACACACACACACACACACCAAAAGCTGAGCATGGCGCGAAATGTTTGCAAGTCAAAGACTCTGAGAAAAGAAGGCGGAGCCGGCCGGGAGATGCCTTCCTGCCGTTTCCTTTTCAAAATCTTTTCGATAGACAAAATAAATCTTTTGAACTGAAGCACAATTTTGTCACAGTCTTTTGCGTCATAATCACTTGCCCACTTTTCCATTTCCCCTAGCTTGCTTGCCACTTTCTGCCTGGCCTGATAAAGATTCTTACAATTTACACTAGGACGGATGCTCACATAAGATATCTTAGAAATTCCGTTTTGAGCATGATTGACATTATGATTCTATGATGCTCATAAACAGATCTCGTAAGATAGGGGGTGGGTGTTTTGAAGTATTCGGACGCAGGTAAGGGTTATCAGCCCTCACCCGCCTGCACGTGTGGGCTCCAAACCTGCGCATCACCCCAAGGTGAGAGGGCGCGAATCCGAGGACCGACCCATCACACAAGGGAATAACACTTGGCTGAGCACGACTGGCCGCACACATGGCAGTCCGGGGGGAGTTAACTGCAGAAGTATAGTATTTAGGAAATCCTGCTGTGTATGTTCTTTATTAATATTCCGTCCTTAGCTGCATCTGGGTCCTCCTGGGATCTAGTTATTGGTTCCATCTTGAACTCCTCCAGGGTCTGGCTGTTGTTTCAGGTATCTTGTTTGTGAATTCCTTCAGTGTCTAGTGAGTCAGTCCTTGGGTTCCGCCTCCGTCCTGTCCATAGCTGGCTTCTGGGTCTCCGGTGTTGGGCTAGTTTGGTTATATTGCATTTACTTACGTACGGATATATAGGTAAGGGTGTATTGCCGCCTGTGTGCGGATACTTGAAAACCTTGTACTCGGTGGTGGGTAATTATGCCTTCCTTATCGTATTCCAGTTTATTTATACATATTACAATTATATCGTATACAGATATTATTGGCATCTGTTCGTTTTTAGTCGGTTATTCAAGTATATTTATTAATCATTACTATGTTTTATGATGGGGGGGGGGGGGGGGGAGTGTTTTGAAGTATTCGAATGCCAGTAAGGGTTGTCAGCCCTCACCCGTCTTCGCGTGTGGGCTCCAAACCTACGCATAACCCCAAGGTGAGAGGAGGCGAATCCGAGGACCGACTCGTCACACAAGGGAATAACACTTGGTTGAGCACGACTGGTCGCACACATGTAGACGGCCTTCCGCATGATGTTTTCATGTCAGTCGGGGGATGTTAAGTGCAGAAATATAGTGTTTAGGAAATCCGGCTGTGCATGTTCAGTCTTTAGCTTCTTCTGGGTGCTCCTGGGTTCTATTCATTATCTCCATCCTGAGCTCCTCCGGGGTCATTTGCTCCATCTTGAACTTTTTTGGGGTCTGGCTCCATCTTTACTATTTTATATATATATATACATATACATATATATATATATTATATATATATAATTTTTTTTTCTCCTTTCCTTTTCCTCCTGTTTATACATATTACCATTATATCGTATGCAGATGTTATTGGCATCGGTTCGTTTTTAGTCAGTTATATGATTATTACTATTCTATATATATATGTTTTATGATTATTATTATGTTTTATGATTATTACTATTCTATATATATATATATTATATATATATATGATTAATTAATTTAATTTTTTTTTTCTTTCCGTTTCCTCCTGTTCTTCCATCCTTTGTTAGGGGTTCTGTCGGATCAATCTATTTATGCAATATTTCGTGTCCTCGGGTGCATTGGAAAAGGGCATTAGATTGGGTTGTTATGTTGGGCATGTGTGGAGAAATTTCCAGACTGCCAGGATATGATCGTGGCATAGATCGGTGAGCTCTTGGTATATCGCTTTTGCTTGAGCACTGGAGAAGAGGTCCTTGACTGTTTTAAATCCTGTCGATGAGATGTATCCTCTGGTTCCAATTGCTATCATGAGGAGTTGGGGTTCGCATCGATATTGAGAGCTGAGCGTGAGTTAGTGTATTCTTTCCTGGTATTCATGGTACCGGTGTTTATAAATTGCTTTGGGGTTATACCCGTGTGGTGTTCTGGATTGCCAGGGTTCCAGGGGCCAGCTAATAGGGGGGTTTTCCCCTCGGGGGGAGGAAGGATCATAGGGGTTGTACGCTGGTTGGATTCGAATTCGTAATCTTTCCTTGTCACAGATACGTCTAATAGTGCTGCCTGTTGATGTTGCATAAAGACATTGATCCAATCTGACAAGCCATTCATCAGATCGCGATGTTGCTTCAACTAGGTAAATGTTTGGTGATGATATTGATGGAGTGAGGATGATGTCCTGTTTCCATGATTCCCCGTCTTCTCGTAGATTTTTGGCGAGGTCAGTGGCTGGGTGGATCTGTGCTTTTCGGAATGTGTCTCCTTGTTCCCCCAAGCTGGTCCAGGCCATGTCGATGTTGTGAGTCATCGGGAGGGTGGCAGGTTGCAGTTCTTCTGCTATGAGGATTATGCGGTGAGGTTGGTTTTCGCAGGGGATATCTGGGTCAATGCTTAGGTGTTTTTTCAGGACTTCTCGAGACGCGGAGTGTCTTGCATTCAGAGCATTGATGAGTTCTTGGGGGTGTGGAGAGTCAGTGCTGGTCAAGAAATGTTCTATGGTTCCCGCGTGCTCGCAGTACGAGCATTTACAGTCTTCTCGTCTCTTGGTGCGAACACTTTTCATGGCTGGTGTGTCAACAGTTGCTCTACTGTTGCAAGCTTTTCAGCTGCTCCCACCGTGGCCCAATTGGGATAATTCCCACCTGCATCCATGGTTCCCCACAGCTGATCCATTGTGTCGAAAAGTTTTGTGAGAATGTCGTCCAAAGAGGCGACCGTCACCGATACACCCGCAGGACGAAAAATAAGGTTTCCCATTGCGAACACAGTGGTTGACACGGTTTCCCACTCTAGGCTGTGAAAAAGAGCAAAATTTTGCACTGCATCCCACTTGGGGTGTCCTTCGTCCAAGACATCCTCTCAGGCGTCCAGTATGGAGTTCCCAACCCCACAGCTTCCGAAGTTCGGACAATTATCTCGGCTGCTACCATCACATTAGCCACTTGCACCGTCGTCTGTCCCACCACCAATATAGACCAAACATCCTTCGTAGCACCAGTTGCCATCAACAACCGTCTTGAAATTCTGCACCGCCCTTATCGACGGAAGTCGATCAGCCCAACTGTTACCCGTCAGGCGTGCCTGCCAAATCGCCTGTAGGTCGTCCGTCAGACGAGCAGATGTCCCAGCAATCACAGGAGCTGTCCCTCCTGCGGACGAGGCACTCGTGCCCATAATCGGTGTCAGCCCCATCCTTCGAACACCGACCGACAGAGGCACCCTCAGGCTTCCGATACTCCACCATACGGTGTAGCCTAGGCTTCCTAACATCATCCTCCTCTTCTGCATTAATAGCATGTAGAAGTGAGAAAAGGCATAGAGAGATGAGACAAACTTGAACAGAAAGCACACAACACACACACACACACACACAGACACACACCACTGCTTCCCGCACAGCTTATGTGCTATGTCTGTGTCTCCTTCCTACCTTGTCCACGCATAAACCAGACGTGTGTGCTCCTATTTCCTCACACACAATCGGTTTCTATCCCTCTCCCCCTAAAGAAGAGTCCAACTACCTAAAGCAAAACTTGAAAAAGGTCAACACCCTTTTCTGTTCGGATTTTCAAGGTGTCGAAACCTCAAGAAAAATCAAAACGAGAAAAACGTGACACTACGGGGACAGGGGTCGCAAAATAAGTTGCGCATCGCAGAATATTTTGCGAATCACAGATTTATTTTTCGATTCGCAACGTTTATTTTGCGATTCGCAACATTTATTTTGAGATTCTCAGCTTTTTGTTCTGCGTTTCGCAAATTTTTTTTGCGTTTCGCAAATAAAAATGTTGCGTTCCTCAAAATAAGTTGTTATTCGCAAAATTATTTCTGAATCGCAAATAATTTTGCGAATCGCAGACGTGTTTTGCGAATCGCAGACGTGTTTTGCGAATCGCAGACATAATACATGTGCGTTTAGCAGGTTGTTGTTCCTCAAAATAAGTTGTTATTCGCAGAATTATTTGCGAATCGCAAATAATTTTGCGAATCGCAGAAGTGTTTTGCAAATCGCAGACATAATACATTCGCGTTTAGCAAGAAGTTGCTAATCGCAATAGGTTGTTGTTTCTCAAAATAAGTTATTATTCGCAGAATTATTTGCGAATCGCAGAATTATTTGCGATTCGCAAATAAGTTTGCGGATGGTAGACAAATTTTGCGAATTGCAGACATGCTTTTCAAATCGCAATCATTTTGACTATGCGAAACATGTTTGCTGTAATCAAGTACAAAAATCATTAATAAGTAATATTTTCACTGTCTTATTAAAATTTATCAAAGACTTTTCCGGTATCTACATGTAGATATTAATAAATTTCAAAGTTTATTTATAAATGGATCAAGACTGGAACTGCAACGCGGATGGTTGCATGCAGTTCAGCACTTTTTCCGACAGGATTCTTGCACGCCAGAACGGAGGAGTGGATCTGATCCATTCTGATCCACATCTGCCTTATTGGCGCTGTCGGTTCAACAAGAGTAGCGCTGACACCCACAACTCCTTTCTGCTTGGTGTTGAACAGCGTAACGTGTAGAAACCTAGGCACCACACCTTCGGGCACCTCAAGTTGCAACCCGTAGTGCACCAGACAATATTGCTCATTCTCCAACTGAACAAAACTAGTAAATATATCCTGTTTCTTCCGTGGTGAGAGATCAAGTTCACAAACAAAACGTCGACCACCGCAAACAAATTGTGTAAAGACATCGCCTGCCCACGTCTCCTCCTCTTGTGGCAACCACTGTTTTTCACATGCTTGTAGCAATGGTCTAGCGTTGCAAAACCAAACAAGAACAAAGAGGGCAAAAAAACAAACATAAATTTCACATCATCTCAGTTACGAGCACATGGCTCAACGCTGTTAAAAAATTATGCGAAATATATGTTTCACTTATTCAGGAACGCTATTAGTATGCTCTTCTGCACATGGGAATCACAATCACTTGCGATTCCAAATGTTAATTGTGAACATCAAAATTTGATTTGCGAATCACAGTAGTTTCTTGTGTATGCAAAAAATTATAGATGCTTCCAATGTAGAATAGGTCAATCTGAACCGTTCAACATGGGAAGCAACACCTAACAAAGCTTGTGCGTTGGGTAACTGATCTGCGCAATCTCCATTGGTTCCAGCCTGACGTCGTTTGTAAGCAAATGTTAGAGGGGTGCCGTTGGGAAACTTCACCAAATTTAGTCAGCATCCAAAATGCCTTTCTCTACGCAACATCATAGCTGCAGCCAAGCGTGACATATGCTTCTCTCGGTGGCTAGAATGTGCTTATATCCTCGACATCGCCCGCGTCCGCACGGGTACGGCCAGATCGGGTAGCTTGGATTTGAATAAGGACATCCTGTGCCATGGTTATGACCTTTCATCAACACTCCTTGCAAGCAGTCTTCCACATCGCTTCGTCGGTTCAACCTCTTGACCGCTTGTCCCATAGTTCTTTCAAGGCGGAAGGTCCAGTAGATAAACACTGGACCAAACTTTTTGAGGCACTGTACCATATTGCTGAGTCGATGGAACTGCAGCGAGGACGACACAGGGGACATGAGCTGCCTGTGCAGGGTTTGGAAGTTTCTCTCCAGCTGGGTCAACCAGGGCAGGGGTGACTACGGGAGCAGCCATCAGGCGACAGATAGTACACAACAGAACCACATATTCCTTTTTTTGCCCTTCGAGCATCCCTTCAAATATCCATTCACCGCACTGTGATACGAAAACGTACCTACAGTGAAAAGAGTAACAGACAAAAAGGAAATATGTGGTTCTGTTGTGTACAAAACAACCCGATGTTGGTCAATTGCAAAATGAGATGTAGTTCGAAAATAACTTTGTACTTCGCAACAATAATTGCAAGTCGCATCAGTAGTTGCGAATCACAATTATGCTTGCGAATCGCAAATGTGTCTTGCGAATCACAATATTTATTCCAAGGGAGAGAGATAGAGAGACAGGAAGATGACCACTGCTCTCCTGTCATATCCCCTCCCTTGGCACAGGGTGTTGCACCATCATGTCTACCCGTGGCAGCGCAAAAAAGCTTCCAACGCTGATCCAGGATGTCTTGCTTCTTCCTCCTCAACTGTTCAGGAAGACTGCATTGTGCATTCAGTGGAAGATGCACTTCACCTGGTGGAGGGATGTATATACCGGCATTTGTTTCGCCTTCTGAAGGGTGAGAAAAGCGTGGAGAGACCTGGAAGGGTAGCAATGTGGCAGCGGTGGTTAGAAGAACTGGATGTGCAAAAATAGGAAGTTGAACATCCCGAAATCCCTTGTACTCCTTCGTGTCTGATATAAGCGCGTTGTTCGCTTACCTGATAGCTTTGGCTCCGTCTTTTAAGGGCGCCGGGTCGGCGTTGGGCAATGAGCGCCAGTCGTAGAAATCCTCCACTTTGACCGCTGTCATTTCGCACTTGCAGCAGCCGTGGTAGCCCAGCTGCTTATGGCAGAGAAGCTGCACTTGCGCAGTGTAGTCGGCGGCAGTAAACAAGAGATTAGTAAAAAAAAGATTGTACGCCCCACCTTGCAGGTCTTCCAGAAAAGGGATCAGCCACTTCTTCAATACTTTGGGCTTGGAGGGCCCTGGAATGATGTCGGTGAAAATTTGAAAGCGTGGATCCGAACGCAAGAAAAATGGAAGATTCAT
>WBZZ01002011.1:215000-230000 GCA_019918135.1 Paulinella micropora
ATGACAACGGACAGAAATGAAATTACCGTCACCGTTTCCAAAATGAGTTGCTCACATGACTCGGAACAAGCTTATGCTGTTTCCTGAAAGTTAGGTACCGTAGCCTCCTACCTAGGCTAGGAAAACTTAATGCTTAGCAATTCAGTTAACACGACCGCGCTTCCTGGTTCTTCCAGAACTTGATTTCTCTGACTTATCCTTCGGATGCTTTCCGATTTTAGCCTTCCTGTGCCTTCAAGTTCCCAGTCTCCTTCCGTTAGCTGCCTCTTTTTCAGGCTTCACTTTCTTGCGTTTGAGAGTCTTTCCTCTGGTAACCTTATCATAAGGTGGGGCTTGTAAGTCTTGACTAAGCCCCTGCGAGGAAATTACCAACCGGCAATCAATTGAAATACACACACTGCCGCCTGTCCATTGACCTCAAACATGTTTCCGATGTCAGTGACTCTTGAGGAACCAAAAGACTCTGGATCGGTCAATTCCAGTTTATTCACTGTACTCTTGCTTGAGAGACTACTTGTCCCTTGCGAAACAATACAAATTCTGAGAACTAACGAGAATATTTCAAGTGGAATACGAGCTGTGTATCAATGTAGCCTCAGTTGTTCAAGTCAGTCTGGGAAAAAAATAAGGTATTAATAAAAAGGACGGAAGACTGCCCGATGACTTTACCTGGTTTGGATGCTATTTTTATTAATACCTATCGGTTATTATTTCCTATGACTGGGACCAGAAAAAGCGGTCCAGAGAAAAAAGATAGATATGGGGGAAAAATGCAGTAGTTAACATTTTCTAAAAAGCTAACTGGTTATCTATGCATACATGCATACATACATGCATGCATGCATGCATACATACATACATACATACATACTCATACTCATACACATACACATACACATATACATATACATATACACACACACACACACATACACATACACATACACATATTAATACACATACACATACACATACACATACACATACACTTACACATACACTTACACATACACATACACATACACATACACATACACATACACATACACATACACACACAAATATGTTGCAGCAAGGAGCTGATGTTATTGTTATTGTTATTGTTATTGTTATTGTTATTGATATCGATATTGATATTGATATTGATATTGTTATTGATATTGATATTGATATTGATATTTATATTGATGTTCTTGTTATTGTTATTGTTATTGTTATTGTTATTGATATTGATATTGATATTGTTATTGTTATTGTTATTGATATTGTTATTGATATTGATATTGATATTGATATTGATATTGATATTGATATTGTTATTGATATTGTTATTGATATTGTTATTGATATTGTTATTGATATTGTTATTGATATTGTCATTGTTATTGATATTGTTATTGTTACATTGTTATTGTTATTGTTATTGTTATTGTCATTGTTATTGATATTGATATTGTTATTGTTATTGTTATTGATATTGCTATTGATATTGTGATTGTTATTGTGATTGTTATTGATATTGATATTGATGTTGATCTTGATATTGTTATTGATATTGATATTGTTATTGTTATTGATATTGTTATTGTTATTGTTATTGTTATTGTTATTGTTATTGTCATTGTTATTGTTATTGTTATTGTTATTGTTATTGTTCTTGTCATTGTTATTGTTATTCTTATTGTTATTGTTGTTGTTATTGTTATTGTCATTGTTATTGTTATTGTTATTGTCATTTTTATTTTTATTGTTATTGTCATTTTTATTGTTATTGTTATTGATATTGTTATTGCATGTATGTTATAGGGATGTTATGAGACAGACAAAGAGCTGATGTTAATATTGGAGCTTGTCACCGGTACTTACTATGTCATTGACTGATGTTGTTATTGTTCTTGTTCTTGTTCTTGTTCTTGTTCTTGTTATTGTGTTGTTGTTGTTGTTGTTGTCATTAGTAGTAGTAGTAGTAGTAGTAGTAGTAGTAGTAGCAGTAGTAGCAGTAGTAGTAGTAGTAGTAGTAGTAGTAGTGGTAGTAGTAGTAGTAGTAGTAGTAGTAGTAGTAGTACTATTACTATTATTATTACTATTATTATTATTATTATTATTATTATTATTATTATTATTATCATAATTATTATTATTGTTATTATTATTATTATTATTATTATTATTATTATTATTATTATTATATATCTACCATCTGGGCCCTGTCGCCAGTTCGATTCCCGTCGGTGCCACCAGTATTTTCATTGAACATACCGGTCCGTCTGGAAGTGTTGGAACTGCCTTTGCGGGGGTGTCATTAGAGCCTATCGTCAATTCTTCGTACTCCCTCACGGGTGAGACGATGGAGGCGCATGTGCAGATTTGCATCAGCCATTGACAGAGAAGCACTATTATTATTATTATTACTATTACTATTATTATTATTATTATTATTATTGATATTATTATTATTAATATTCTGATTGGTATAAAGCTCCTAGAGTAATGTTCTATGCCGTCACTTCCTTTATTCCACCGATTGGTGTGGAGACTTTCCTTATGGAATGGAGGACTGGATGCACATGGCCTTTTGGCTCAGCAATTGGCAGGAGATACACTATTATTAATATTATTATTATTATATTGCTATTATTATTATTATTATTATCATCATCATCATTATCATTATTATTATTATTATTATTATTATTATTATTATTATTATTCTGGAGGGGTGCACAAGATGGCACTCCATGGGAAGAGGAGGTGGTTGGGCCTCTCCCCACGAAGGTGACCGCTTGGGGAGGGCGGTCACCGGGATATGCGCAACTCTCAACTGGGCATTTACTCGGTAGGGGTTCGGCCAGGCAGGTTGTGGGGTTGTCTGTTGGATTGTTGGTTGGCTCGTTTTTCTTGGCTGTTGGTTTGGGTCTGGTTTCCTGGTTAGCCCATTTTCGCCGAATTTCCTGCCGAGTAAATGCCTGGGGGCTTCCAGTTCCGGTTTGGTGATCTTATTGAGGTGAGCATTCGGAGGAAACAGTACCGAGATGGGTTGAAGATAGGATTCACATTGAGCCGAGATGGGGCTGAGTTGACCTGTTCCAACTCGGCTCCATTTCGGCTTCATGTTAATCCTATCTTCATCCTATCTGGGTTTTGTCTCCTCCCTATCTTCGCTTCTTCGGGTTGCCTAACTGGAACACATGATGAGCGCACGTTGGAGAGGGGCTTCAGTCGGTCCCAATGCCTTGCCAGTGCCTTGCTGCGTTGCCGTGCCTTGCCCCATGCATTCACACCCTCCACCGTTGCATTTCTAACTGAGCAGCTTCGGCTGGGATTACTATACTTGTCTGTAAGACCCTATAGGTACCGCTAGGTTTGCGCCTTCTATACCCACGTGGGGGAAGGAGTTTCAGCGGCACGCCGTCCGATCTGGCTCCACTCGGGGACACCCGTACCTCATGATGTGTATTGTTAGGAGCAGCTGAAAGTCCATAAGGCATGAGAGTAGAGGCGTTGGCGATGCGATGGAGAGTGTGTGTAGTGCGTGAGGCAGGTTCTGGTAACGCTGTAGGTGCTGGCGGGCGCCGAAGGGCACGAAGCGACGCGGCAGCGTCCAGTGACACCGGCGGAAATGCGTGTAGTGTGTGTTGCAGATACCGCCGATGCTATTTGCATGGACGGGCGCTTTCCTCGGCGTAAAGAGGCGCGGCGGTGATGGCCAGCGACATTGGCCGTCTACTACTCTCAATGGATTACAAATACGCGAAGCACGGAGCTACCACTGTGGCCCTTATGGGACAAGGTAGAATCGCCGAAGACCTGGACAATCCCCGTGGGAATGCCTCTTCGACGGGCTCTGGCCCGATGTCCCAGGATGGGAGGATGAGGGCTCGCGTATATGACGTAATTCCTGAACCACGTGGAGAGGCTATCTTAGCTGCGCCTCATCCTTCCTCCCCAAACCTGGCACACGGGTCGGCGCTTCAACATAAGGCGAGCGGCGCTATATGGCAGATGGCACCGCCGCCTCGACGGTACCGGCGGGTAGATCGGTACGACAAGGACGGGCGTAATCTGATTGTCTGGGGGCTCTCAGAACGCGCCAATCTACAGGAGATCGCCTCCAAAATGAGCGGTCTTGGTCTGGTGGTCCCGGTAATGGAGTGGCAAGGCCAGCGAATGTCTCGTCACCTGGAGCTGGTCTACGAGGACGATGACAGCAGGCAGACGGCGTTGCAGCAACTCAAACATCTCAAATTCTTCGGCAGAGGGGTCAATGTGGCCCTTGGGCGCAGGTTCAGGGACAGGGAACGTGTCCGAAGGCTTATTCGCATCCATCTGCATGGGGAAGCGGCGGTCCGGAAGGAGGAAGCTGCGACGGGATATCGCGTCTTGCCTCTGCATGAAGAATGTGTCGATGATGTGCAGGTGGTGTCTTCGGAATTGGCTGCCGATGCACCTAAGTGTGTGTCTGAGTGTGCTGATGTGCATGTGGTGCCCCTGCATTCGGCGGCCAGTGCAGTAGGGGACCAACCTGCGCAAGCACCTGCAGAGGGGGGCAGCACGAGGGCGGAAGCCAAGCGCGGCCGTCGGGTCCGGAAACGAGCCAAGAAGCACCGCTCCAAGCAGTTCGATACCGGCTTCAAGCTACTCGTCGCGAGTCACAACTGGCAGGGTAAAACGGGATACGACAACGTAGGCACGGCGGAATGGGCATCATTCTACAAGCACGAGGGCTGGCTAGTCATCGGGGCTCAGGAGCACCGCATGGGCAAGAAGCAACTTTCCAAATGCAGCCTGGATGGATTCCGGATTTTTGGAAAACCTGCGGAGGTCAGCGAGAAAAATCGCTGCAAGGGTGGGGTTCTATTCGCGGTGGCTAACTTCCTTGGTCCGTATTGCAACCTGGTGTCAGCCCCCGTCGACCACCGGCAGCAAGTGTGGCTGCGTATCGCCTCGGGTGTTACCGGCGCTCAGGATATCTATGTGGGCAACGGCTACTTTCCCCAGGAAACGCAGGAAGAAGAGTCGTCAGAGGCGTATGCGGCCTGGCAGGCAGCTATAGCTTTTTTTGGAGCCAAAGGTCTTGTGGTCACGGTGGCGGATGCCAACGCGAAGCTCGGGCCGGCATGCAGCCGAAAAGAGGAGGGCATCGTCGGTCAGCACGGGGAGGTCGATGATAAGGGAGCACCGGTACGTTCGGAGAACGGCAAGAGACTCGCGGCTGTCCTCGTCGCTACGGGCCTGCGAAATCTGAGCGGCTTCTCGTGCCCAGTGGAAGGGTCCTACTGGTGGTCCCGGCGTGAGCAGCGCGGCATGGGCACAGGCAAGCACCTCCTTGATTACATCTGCGCGTCGCCTGGCTTGGCATCTGGAGCAAAGTTCGGAGTATGCGAAGATGATCTTGATACGGACCACAAGGCAGTATGGGCCGAACTGACGTGGAGCGGCCAGCGCCGGCCAAAGCGGGCTGCGAAACCTTACAGGTCCTTTCGTGCTGATAAGCTTATTGGTGCTGGTGTCTCGGGTAATGATCACGCTGCGAAGCAAGCGCTGGATTATCTACGCGACAAGTTCGATGACGTATTCCAGCATTGCCTACAGAAGCTTGGAGTGCATCAGCTGCCTGAGCTTGACCTATCGGGTGGTGCCGACAGCCAACGGGTGGTAGATGACGTCACCGAGCGAGTGGCGCAGTCCTTCCGAATGGCGGCGCACCGGGTCCTTGGCTCCAGATGTATACGACCCCTTTTCACCAACAATTGGTTCGACGGGGAGCTAAAGGAGCTCATTCAGCAGCGCCGGGAGGCCTACGCAGCATACAGGAGGGATGAATCGAATGCGGAAGCCCGTCTGAATTGGCTACGGCTCCGCAAGCAAATTCGGAAGGCAACTCGGGCCAATAAGTCCGCCTCCTTCAAGCAAGTGCAGGAAGAAGCGGTCAAATGTCAACGCGAGCAATCCTCAAAGCGCTTTTGGCTACTCGCGAAGCGGCTTGGCGGGGCACGCAGAACGAAGGTCTCCGCGCCGGTGCAAAGGGAGGATGGCTCACTGGCGTGTACGCTGCCGGAAAAGGTCGCTCGGTGGGAGGAATTTCGGAAAAATTCGGTGAAGCCACGGGAAAATCCGGCAAGTGCGGCTGCTGTGGTGGAGTGCTGTGCAGAAGCAGGCTCGCTGGAGTGGGAGGAAGCCGAAGCTAAGCGGCAGTTCCACTGGAACGATCGCTTCAGAGATGAGGTGGCCCGGGCTATGAAGGAGCACGAAGTAGGTGAAGACACTTGCGAAGAGCTGGACAAGCCGTTCACGCAAGAGGAGGTCCTTGCAAGGCAACGTGCCCTGAATAACCACAAAGCTTGTGGCGAGGACAAAGTGAAGAACGAGATGCTCAAGTATGGCGGCGCCTACATCAATGGCTACTTAACGCAGTACTTCAACTGGATTCGAGAAGCCGAGAGGACTCCAAAAGCTTGGGGCAAGGGAATCATCGTCAATATCCCCAAGGGTGGGGATCCTACGGATCCTGACAACTGGAGGGATATCTCGATTATTAGTTGCCTTGGTAAGCTGTATCTGTCCTTATTAGCTACTCGTCTAACGCTCTTCGTGGATGGCCCGGATAAGCTACGTCCAGAGCAGGGAGGCTTCCGCCCGGGGCGTCGCACTACGGATCAGGTCTTTACCCTTTGGCAGAGGTTGAAGGGGCGTCAGCAGCAGAAGCGGGAGTCGTATGTCCTGTTCGTCGATCTACGCAAGGCTTTCCCGTCTGTTTGGAGAGATGGCCTATTTGAGAGGCTCTGGAAGCTGGGTGTAAGAGGCAAGTTCTGGCGCACGCTACGCAGGTGCTACGAGCAGACTTCGTCGCAAGTGCTAGTTGATGGAGCACTCACCCCCGAAGTACTGGAGGGTGTAGGCGTCCAACAGGGGTCCCCTCTCTCTCCCACACTCTTCAACGTCTTTATGGATGAGCTGTGTGATCGGCTGGCGAGTGCCCTCAAGATCACGGATGTGAAGCGGCTGAACGACATCAAGGCACTTCTATACGCGGACGACGTGGCCCTCATCGCTCACAGTCGCACCGAGCTCCAGAAGATGGTCAATGTTGTGGCCAAGTTCGCGGAAGATTACCGGCTGGAAGTCAACTTGAAGCCCGGCAAGACGGAAATCATGCCCATTTACACGTCGAGCAAGGCGAAACGACCAAGTATCAGGGAGCGAGGTGAGCCCGTGGTGTGGTTTCGCGGCCAGAAGCTTTGTGTCACCAGTCAGTACAAGTACCTGGGAGTGGTTATCACCGACGACCTGAAGTGGAAGGAGCAGGCCCTGCGGGCTACGCGTGTCACTGAAGTCGCCACCGCAGGTTGGTACTCTTTGTGGTGTGCAGGTGAGATACAAGCTAGGTATCGTCTCATGTGCTGGAATCAACTTGTGGGGGCCAAGCTGAAGTACGCCTTCGATGTCTGGCGTGCCCCCGTATCGCAGCTCACCAAGCTGGAGGCAGCAATGCTGCGCCCCATGAGGATGATTCTCGGCATCAGCCCTAAGACAAGCAAGTGGATTACACTCTTTCTGGCGCGCTCTTTGAGTGCGGAGCGTTTGCGGCGGGCGGCGCAACTGAAGTTCTATGGACGGCTGCGTGTTCTACCGGAGAAGCGATTTCCTGTCATCGCATCTCAAGTCAAATCCGATTGGACTGCGGAGGCCGAAGGCGCTATCAGGGACTCAATGGATCTACAACAAGGGCTTCAGGAGCTCCTAAATAGCTCAGAGAAGGACCTCGAGGGTTGGTGTTCGACTGTGGACAAGTGGGCCCTTCAGCAGGACGTCAAGATGGTGCAGCAACTGATGTGGGACAAGCGAGAGGCAGGCAGCGATCTTACTGATGGCCTGCGAGTCATCCTAAGACAAGTCTTTGGAACTAAGGAGTTCCCAAGATGGGTAGCCCTTGATGATGCGCATTATAATCTGCTTCGGAGAAGGTTGCTCAGCTGCAACAACCGCCTTCGGTTGTACCGCAGCAAGTTGGTCAGTGGCATGTCCCCTCGCTGCTTCTGTTGTCATGATGATGTCAATGAGTCCCTTGCGCACTTCTTATGGGTTTGCCCCATGCATGAGGGGAGACGTAAGAGCTGTTGCTGAGTATGCAGAGGCTCGGTGGCATGGCTGTGGGGGGTGCTGAGGGGGATGGAGGGAGTGAGGAGGGTGGTGAGGTCGTAGGCGGTGAGGTTGTGGTGGAGGATGTGTTGCTTGGGCGGGAGCGGGAGGGCTCTGTGCGGCAGGGTTGGGATGATATGTCGCCTGTGGATCAATCACGATTGTTTTGTAAGTTTTTTCAGGGGAAGTCGCGCTTCCGCAGTAACTTTAGGCTTGCTGCGTTGTTAGGGGTTACAGCGTTGCGTCCCCCTCCAAAGTTGGATGTGTTGTTTGGATCATATGTGTCTGAGTGTTGGTCTGCTAGGGAGGGTAAAAGGGAGGAGCTTGGGGTGGAGGATGGGGGCGAGGAGGTGATTGACCTCACTGAGGTTCCATCAGCTTCTGTCCCACCCTCTCCCCAAGTGACGTTGATGTTGCGCGGCGCGGCCGTCCGCGCAGTGTGGACGTCCTGGCTAGAGAGAGGGGTTCGGGAGCGCAGCGTAGTGTCTCCGAGTTCTTCTCTTCAGCTAACACCCTCGCATCTAGCTCTTCATGCACTTCACAGCCCCAATCTGCCCCTGCTGTTGCTGTTGCTGCTATGTCTGTTTGGTGTTCTGACAATGCGTTGGGATCGGCTGACCCCGGTGACCCAATGGAGGCACATGTCCAGGATCTGGATCTGATGCTATAGTCTGAGGAAGCCTATTATTATTATTATTATTATTATTATTATTACTCTCAGGAGCTCCATCGGTGGCCCCTATAATCAGTCGAGAGACTGACTAGGTGGGGATGGAGCACCTCGAAGAAGGGCATGAGCCTCAGCTGCATCAGTATGCCTTAGTGTTGACTGTGATATATGTGAGGGTAACACCTGATGATAAAAACTTAGTCACGCTTGTTTATCAGAGCTCCAGCCCAATGGCCTTACGGCGTTAAACTGTGATGCCAACTCAAAACCATTTGGTGGATGATGCTGGGGAGGAGGGTCGTTGGGCGCCTGTCGAAGATCTTAAACTCCGCTATGCCGGTTGATAGCCCGTGGACCCAGCGGATACCAAATTGTTATGGGTGGGGTTTTGAGGTAGTTCTAGCAACATGCTTGGTGTACGCACTTGTACATGCGGCAACGTTTTGCAAGAGGTTGTTGGGACTGCGGAATAACCTCGGCTTAGTGTAGTCTTGCCCTCAGGAGCTCCATCGGTGGCCCCTATATAATCAGTCGAGAGACTGACTAGGTGGGGATGGAGCACCTCGAACAAGGGCATGGAGGCTCATGTCTGGAAACGGATCGTGCCATCAGCTGCATCAGTATGCCTTAAAGGAAGCATATATTATTATTATTATTATTATTATTATTATTATTATTATTATTATTATTATGGAGGGGTGCACAGTATGGCACCCCACGGGAAGAGGAGGTGGTTGGGCCTCTTCCCACTGGTTTCGAGGCTATGTCGTTGTGTTGGCTCCGAGGCTATGTTGTTGTGTTGGTTCCGAGGCTATGTAGTTGTGTTGGTTCCGAGGCTCTGTTGTTGTGTGGGTTCCGAGGCTATGTCGATGTGGGTTCCGAGGCTATGTTGTTATGTTGGTTCCGAGGCCATGTCGTTGTGTTGTTTTTTATAAGACATACACCACGTGGGATCAAAGGGGTATTTACATTCCGCGATCTAGGGGTGGTGACGGGTTTCGAGGCGTCCCAGATACTTACCTCAAAACGTCCTCATGCGCTGGCAGGCCGCATGAAATGTCTGCTACCCCTGTGAGTACCTCCATTCGGGACCTACCCAGTCTCGTGGAGCTCTCACGCGGGGAAGATCAATCATTTGTAGTTGATTTCCTGCAAGGTACCCGACATTGTGCGGGTAGTAGGGACTTCCTTTTGGGGCCTTCTATGCAGGATGGTTAGAGTCACTCTTCCCTCCCCGACATACTCACTGTAGTCCCTGTTGGGTCGAGGGATGGAGGCGCATGGCCCTCGGGCTCAGCCATGACAGATCAATATATATTATTATTATTATTATTATTATTATTATTGGTGGTAGATGCTGGGGAGGAGGGTCGTTGCGCGCGTAAAAGATCTTAAACTCCGCATATTCTGGTTGATAGCCCAGGACCCAGCAGACACCAGATTGTTATGGGTGGGGTTTCGAGGCAGCTCTAGCAACCGCGCTTGGTGTATGCACTTGCACATTCGGTGACGTCTTGCAAGAGGTTGCTGGGACTGCGGAATAACCTCGGCTTAGTGCAGTCTTGCCCTCAGGAGCTCCATCGGTGGCCCCGATCATCAGGCGAGAGACTGACACGGGGGGGTGGAGGACCTCGAACAAGGGTATTGGAGGCTTATGTCCGTTGAGGATATGCCAACAGCTGCATCAGTACGCCTCAGATATAGTATTATTATTATTATTATTATTATTATTATTATTGTTGTTGTTGTTGTTGTTGCTGTTGTTGTTGCTGTTGTTGTTGCTGTTATTGCTGTTGTTGTTGTTGAATCAAAACGATTGCAGATGTATAGATCAATGCGCGATTATGTGCGTGCGTATGCGCGATTATGTGCGTGCGTATATGTGTCAGCGAAATGATCAAGGTAGTATCAGCATGCGGAAGCAAGACATATTTACACTGAAAAAACTGTAGGAGAAAGGTCCAGGGAAAAATGTACAGGCATGTGAAGGTCAGACAGGTGAAGTTGTGAAAAAAAAATAATAATAATATAATAGTAATAGTGCTTCTCTGTCAATGGCGAATGCATTTCTGCACATGTGCCTCCATCGTCTCACCCGCGAGGGGAGTACGAAGATTTGACGATAGGCTCTACTGACATCCCGCAAGGCAGCTCCAAGCCTTCCAGACAGACCAGAACTTTCAAAGAAAATATCCTTTGAAAATACTGGCACCGACGGGAATCGAACTGGCGACAGGTCCCAGATGGTAGACCTTAACCACTGGGCTATCGCGGTGCCACTGATAATAATAGTAATAATAATAGTAATAATAATAATATGATAATAATAACGATAACGATAATGATAATAATAATAATGATAATAATAATAATAATAATAATAATGATAATGATAATGGTAATAGTAATAATAATAATATAATAATAATAATAATAATAATAATAATATAATAGTAATGATAATATAATATAATAATATAATATAATATAATGTAATATAATATAATATAATATAATATAATATAATATAATATAATATAATACACTGACATAATATAATATAATATAATATAATATAATATAATATAATATAATATAATATAATATATAATATAATTTAATTTAATATAATAAAATATAATATAATGTAATATAATATAATAATAATAATAATACTACTACTATATCTGAGGCGTACTGATGCAGCTAATGGCATATCCTCAACGGACATAAGCCTCCAATACCCTTGTTCGAGGTCCTCCACCCCCCCGTGTCAGTCTCTCGCCTGATGATCGGGGCCACCGATGGAGCTCCTGAGGGCAAGACTGCACTAAGCCGAGGTTATTCCGCAGTCCCAGCAACCTCTTGCAAGACGTCACCGAATGTGCAAGTGCATACACCAAGCGCGATTGCTAGAGCTGCCTCGAAACCCCACCCATAACAATCTGGTGTCTGCTGGGTCCTGGGCTATCAACCAGAATATGCGGAGTTTAAGATCTTTTACGCGCGCAACGACCCTCCTCCCCAGCATCTACCACCAAAGGGTTATGAGTTGCCGTCACAGTTTAACGCCTTGAGGCCATTGGGCTGGAACTCTGTTTAGCAAGTGTGACTAGGTTTTTTCATCGGGATTTCCCTCAAATATGTCACAGTCAACACTCCAAGGCAGATTTACTATATCTGAGGCGTACTGATGCAGCTAATGGCATATCCTCAACGGACATAAGCCTCCAATACCCTTGTTCGAGGTCCTCCACCCCCCCGTGTCAGTCTCTCGCCTGATGATCGGGGCCACCGATGGAGCTCCTGAGGGCAAGACTGCACTAAGCCGAGGTTATTCCGCAGTCCCAGCAACCTCTTGCAAGACGTCACCGAATGTGCAAGTGCATACACCAAGCGCGGTTGCTAGAGCTGCCTCGAAACCCCACCAATAATAATAATAATAATAATAATAATAATAATAATAATAATAATAATAATAGTAACTGCCCGTGCGGGGGTGTCATTAGAGCCTATCGTCAATTCTTCGTACTCCCCTCACGGGTGAGACGATGGAGGCGCATGTGCAGATTTGCATCAGCCATTGACAGAGAAGCACTATTATTATTATTATTATTGTTATTATCATTATTATTATTATTATTATTATTATTATTATTATTATTATTAATACTGTTATTATTATTATTTTATAATAATAATAATTGTAATAAAAATAATAAAAATAATAATAATAATAGTAATAATAATAAAAATAAAAATAAGAATAAAAATAAAAATAATAATAATAATAACAATAATAATAATAATAATAATAATAATGATAAAGGAATTGATTGATGGATAGAAGATACCTTTACCCCCCCCCCCTTTCTTCTCTATCTACTCTCTCTCTCTCTCTCTCTCTCTCTCTCTCGCGTGCGCGCGCTCTCTAATAATAGAGAGATATCAACGGCAATTACTCTTTCTAATAATAGCGAGATATAAATGGCAATTACAACACAATCCGAGAAAAACAAATCGTAATCAACACCTCCATTACACACAACAAATCGCAATAAACATAAAAGTCTGACTGCAAGAAACGAACATGTTCGAGATTGAATGACACTCTTCGGAGTTTCCCAGCCACACACGGAAAAACGCGGCAAAAATCGGAGCTGGCTGAAAGGGGGAAAGGAGAACGCATTCTTTCTTTCTTTCTTTCTTTCTTTCTTTCCTTCCTTCCTTCCTCCTTCCTTCCTTCCTTCTTTCTTTCTTTCTTTCTTTCTTGCTTTCTTTCTTGCTTTCTTTCTTGCTTTCTTTCTTTCTTTCTTTCTTTCTTTCTTTCTTTCTTGCTTGCTTTCTTTCTTCCTCTTTCTTCTCATAGTATATTATGCGGCTAGCCACAAATTTGACGTGTTTTGCGGGCGAGCCGGGCCGGCGAGCCCGCAAAACACGTCAAATTTGGCGCGCCACATATAAAGCTTTATCGGTAACCTGACCGCATTTTGTGGAGGTGACCGATAAAAAGTTTCGCGGTATTTCCGTTGTTTTTGCAAAAAAGCTTCCGTGGCTGGGTTCTAGACCCAAAACGTGTCCTTGGGCGGAGGCTTCGGGTTCTTGACGGGCCTGGGAAAAGGGCCCCGCCTGCAGAACCAACAGACATGTAACATACATAGATGAATACATGTTCAACCCTTTCTCTCCCTTTTTCTACGCCCCCCCCCCCTCTCTCTCTCACTCACTGGCCACCAACTTTTGGAGCTGAATGCGCAGACCCACTCTGCTTTCCCCCAAAGCCCTTTGAACTGTTACTCATCCGACTCTGACTCTCTTGCCTCTTCGCCGAGTTGCTAACATGATGTGGACTGGTTTGCGGGCTGTAAACCTACGCAAGCGAGCAATAAGCAAGCAAGTAAGCAAGCAAGTAATTTAAGTAAGTAAGTAAGTGTCAGTAAGTCAGTAAGTAAGTCAGTAAGTAAGTCAGTAAGTCAGTAAGTCAGTAGGTAAGTAAGTCAGTAAGTAAGTCAGTGAGTAAGTAAGTAAGTAAGTAAGCAAGTAAGTAAGTAAGTAAGTAAGCAAGTAAGCAAGTAAGCAAGTAAGCAAGCAAGTAAGCAAGTCAGTGAGCAAGTAAGTAAGTAAGTAAGTAAGTAAGCAAGTAAAGTTCAGTAAAGTTCAGTAAAATTAAGTAAAATTAAGTAAAGTTAAGTAAAGTTAAGTAAAGTTAAGTAAAGTTAAGTAAAGTTAAGTAAAGTAAAAGTAAAAGTAAAAGTAAAAGTAAAAGTAAAAGGCAAAGGCAAAGGCAAAGGCAAAAGCAAAAGCAAAAGCAAAAGCAAAAGCAAAAGCAAAGCAAAAGCAAAGCAAAGCAAAGCAAAACAGCAAGCAAGCAAAAGAAAGTGAGCAAGTAAGTAAGTAAGTAAGTAGGTAAAGTAAGTAAGTAAGTAAGTAAATACCTCGCGCTTATGCTGGCTGCCGTCAGGGTCCACCTCCTGATCACACGCACGTACATACATACATGATTCCAAGAACAAGAACAAGAACAACAACAAGAACAGTAAGAACAATCAAGAACAATCAACTCAATCAACAACAAGACCAAACAAACAAACAAACAAACAATCAAACCAACACACACAATCACAGCAAACGATCGCAATAAAGACGGACCTTTGATTCCTTGCTGTTTTTGTACTTGATATGCATGCATGTATGTATGTATGTATGTATGTATAAGTATGTATGTATGTATGCATGTATGCATGTATGTATGTATGCATGTATGTATGTATGTATTCTATTGTATTGTATTGTATTGTATTGTATTGTATGTATGTATGTATGTATGTATTTATGCATGCATGCATCATGCATGAATGTATGTATGTTTGTATGTATGTCTGTATGTCTGTATGTCTGTATGTCTGTCTGTATGTATGCATGTATGCATGTATGTATGTATGTATGTATGTACGTATGTATGTATGTATGTATGTATGTATCTGCACTCGCGGGAAGCCGAAGTAAGCGTGGAGGGCGGGGAGGAAACCGAAGAGAGGCTTGTGGCGGATGAGGACGACCCCAACGACGAACCCGGCGAGGATTGCGAGCGCGAGTATTGCTGTGGTGATGGCGTGGGCGTGGGGGGTTGTTCAGACTGCGGGGCGCGGAGCAATTTTGGTAGCGGCGCCTTGGCGCCTGTATCCACCGTC
>WBZZ01002011.1:247500-249163 GCA_019918135.1 Paulinella micropora
TTTGGAGGGCTCCTGCGATTGTACGTACCCGTTCTGGTCGCGGGTGGCACCCAACCTGAAAATTGAGGGTTTTTGCCATCAGGCGCCCTTTGCGGCACCTCCGGCAATTCAACGTACCCTGTCGAAGGGAAAGGGCGCGGGGGGGGGGGGGGGGGGGGTCCGGGGTTCCTTCGGACCCCCTCTTTCCCTTCGACAGGTACATTGAATTGCGGAGGTGCCACAAAGGGCGCCTGGTGGCTTAAAAAACCTCAATTTTCAGGTGTGGGTGCCACCCGCGACCAGAACGGGTACATGCAATCGCAGGGCTGGGGTTCCCGGGGGGAGGGCCCCCCGGAACCCCTGCCCCGTCGACAGGGTACGTTCAATTGCCGGAGGCACCGGCAAGTACTGCCAAAAAAACAAGGAAATTTGGCATTCAGGACACTCCCCTAACGCAAATATTTGCGTGAATTCCAAGTAAATTATACCAGCACCAAGATCGAGTCTGCTGCTAAGTACCCTGCCAATATGAGCTCCCAACTCCTCCTGGTTCCTACAAACCATGATTTATAATTATAGGCATGGGGGGTGCAAAAAAAGGCCAAAAAAAGGAATTTTGGCATTCAGGTCACTGCCCTAACGCAAATATTTGCGTGAATTCCAAAAAAATTATACCAGCATCAACATCGAGTCTGGGGCTAACCACCCTGCCAATATGAGCTCCCATGGCCAACTACTCGTTCCCACAAACCATGATTTCCTCCGACAGGGTTGCAAAAATCCGGGGGGGGGGGGTACCCAAAATTTCATTTTCCCCCTCCCCAAACCCCCCACACCCTACTCCAACACCTTTCAGGGATAATAATAATAATAATAATAATAATAATGATAATAATAATAATAATGATAATAATAATAATAATAATAATAGTGCTTCTCTGTCAATGGCTGATGCATTTCTGCACATGCGCCTCCATCGTCTCACCCGTGAGGGGAGTACGAAGAATTGACGATAAGCTCTAATGACACCCCCGCAAGGGCAGTTCCAACACTTCCAGACGGGCCGGTATGTTCAATGAAAATACTGGTCCAGACGGATCGGTATGTTCAATGAAAATACTGGTGGCACCGACGGGAATCGAACTGGCGACAGGGCCCAGATGGTAGAACTTGACCACTGGGCTATCACGGTGTCTAATAATAATAATAATAATAATAATAATAATAATAATAATAATAATGATAATGATAATAATGATAATAATAATAATAATAATAATAATAATAATAATAATAATAATAATAATAATAATAATAATAATACTATATCTGAGGCGTACTGATGCAGCTAATGGCACATCCTCAACGGACATAAGCCTCCAATACCCTTGTTCGAGGTCCTCCACCCCCCCGTGTCAGTCTCTCGCCTGATGATCGGGGCCCGATGGAGCTCCTGAGGGCAAGACTGCACTAAGCCGAGGTTATTCCGCAGTCCCAGCAACCTCTTGCAAGACGTCACCGAATGTGCAAGTGCATACACCAAGCGCGGTTGCTAGAGCTGCCTCGAAACCCCACCCATAACAATCTGGTGTCTGCTGGGTCCTGGGCTATCAACCAGCATATGCGGAGTTTAAGATCTTTTACGCGCGCAACGACCCTCCTCCCCAGCATCTACCACCAAAGG
>WBZZ01002012.1:0-7500 GCA_019918135.1 Paulinella micropora
CGTTCGATGCGGCAGAACCAGAAGCTGACAGGGAGGCAGGGGAGATAGGTAGGTAGGCAGGTAGGTAGGCAGGTAGTGGGTAGAGAGAGAGAGAGAGAGAGAGAGAGAGAGAGAGAGAGAGAGAGGGAGGGAGGGAGAGAGAGAGAGAGAGAGAGAGAGAGAGAGAGAGAGAGAGAGGGAGGGAGGGAGAGAGAGAGAGAGAGAGAGAGAGAGAGAGAGGGAGAGAGAGAGAGGGCGACCTCCGGAGCCGGTTGAGACTGGCGCAGAAGGCGCATAGTACGCGTCCTTGTTCTCTCCTTCCCACGGCAGGGCTGAAGGCGTGAAGTACTGGTCGTCGTTGCTCCTGTTGCCAATGTCCAGGTCTTGCTGGTACGTGCTTTCCACACTCCCCACACTGTTCGAAGAGTGTGAGCGCGCGCGCCTCGCGGCTGTGCAAACCGGCAGCCTCAACGTTGCATTGGCGGCAGACTGGTCTGCAGTGTTGCCCATGGTGTCTAAACCCTTCACCAGCGAAGGCGCTGTGCCGTCTGACTGGGTCAGGTCGAGCGAGTGCGACCTGGACGTGCGCCCCGCCTTGTCCATCGAGTGCGCGCGAGACCGCGGCCCCACGGGGGATGAACGAGACCGCGGCCCCACGGGGGATGAACGAGATTGAATGGCTTGGGGCTGCACAGCTAGTCTCTCGGGGGATGAACGAGATCGAATGGCTTGGGGCGGCACAGCTAGCCTCTCTGCTTCCTCTCGCGACGAGTCATCAACTCGCACAAGAGCTGGTCTCAGACTCTCTGCTTGTGCTGCAGCTTCGCTGGCCTGGTCGTGGCTGGGTTGCGCTTGCTCGCTTTCGCGGCCGGAGGTTTCCGAGCTGGCTGTTGGCAGTGGCAGCTGCTCCGACTGCTCCAGCGGGGGGTGCGGGGGCGGCGGAGGAGCGGGGGGCGGAGGAGGCGGGGGCGAGGGAAGTGTGCTGCCAGCGTGGTGCGCGGACTGCTGCCTGCTGACCGGACTTTTTGACTTATGTACCCTGGTCAGCTTCGAGGAGGGGCTAGACACAGCTTGCTTCACTGTCCCTGCCGAGCCTGGCTTGGGGCTGGTCTCTGCTGCCGTGCTGGCTACGGAAGGCTCCCTGCCCTGCTTTTTCCTTTGCGGCGGCGCTTGCTGGCTGCGGCTGCTACTACTATCCAAGTGGTTGGCAGGAGCAGGCTTCTGGCTCTTGCTTTTGCTCTTGGCTGGTCTCTGCTGCTCATCGTCGCTGTCGTCGCTGACGCTGCCGATGCCGCTGCTGTCGCTGTCCTCTGCTGCGCGGCTGGGAGCAGCCGTGGTGCTGCTGGCCTGCGCCGTGCCAGTCTTGAGGTCCACGCTTTGTCCGTTGTTGTTGTTGTTGCTGTTGTTGTTGTTGTTGTTGCTGCTGTTTTTGTTTTTGTTGTTGTTGTTGTTGTTGTTGCTTGTTTTCTTCTGCTCACGGATGAGCGCCTCGATGAGGTCTCCTTGGTGCTTTGGAACCTTGACTGCGTGTATCACTCCGCAGTACAGCGCGGCGTACACGATGCCGAAGTCGCCCGCGCCCAGCTTTCTCACGAAGGTGACCTCGTCCTTGTTGATCTGCGGCACCTCGGCGGACTCGGACAGAAAGTTGACGAGAGCCTTGGCGTCCGAAAAGTCTTCTCGGTCTCTGGCCTTCAGCAGGTTCTGCTTGGCCACGTCCAGCGCGGTCAGGCCCTCACTAGACCGCGCCTCCAGAGGAGCCCCTACTCGGACCAGCGCTTTGACGAACTCGTACTGCCTGTGCCAGCACGCCTGCCACAGCACAGCAAGGGCGAAAAGGGAGTCGTGAGGCAGCGGGAAGGGCACACAGGCAGTAGTGAGGGAGCGAAAAGGCATTAAGGCAGTGAGGCAGCGGGAAGGACAATAATGCAGTAGTGAGGCAGCGTCAGGGTTCTCAAGACCGCGAGCAATGCTGTGCTTCCTTGCTTATCTTGCACAGAGACGTCGGCACGATACATCAACAAGATGAGGCCGGAAGGGACGCCCTCGGCTCCTAGTTGTGCTGCGGTGATGAGGGGGTGCATGTCGGCGAAGGACGCGTTGGGGTCGGCGTTGCGCTGCAGCAGGCTGCGGATGCTGTGGCAGAGCTCCACCGCTTTGGCGGAGTACTGGATCTCGCTCGAGCCACGCGGGTTGGAGTCTGGTCGCTTTCCTTCTTGACTCCGAACCTCCAACTGCACGGTGTTGCCTTGAGAATTGCCGGAGTCTGTGCGCGGGCTCGTGATTTTGCGACGGTAGCTGGAGCGCACGGGGGAACGCGTCAGATCGATCAGCTTCACTGAGGACTGCCGCACAGTAGAGGACGGGCTGCCCTCTCGAGTTCGCCGTGAGATCTCCAGCGCGTCTTCAAAGGACGCGTGGCGCACCAGGTTGGCCAGCACGCTCTTGGCTGCCAGGCTGGGCGACACTGGGGCCCGCCCAGACCCCGACAGTAAGCGGCTGCCACTGTCCCCTGCTCTGTCACGCTTCCTTTCTCCTCCCGCCCTGCTGACTATGCTCGCTGACGCTAAGTTCTGTCGCGAAGGCTGAAATGTCGAGGAGGACAGCAAATGCACCAGATGGGAACCAGCCTTTTCCTCTTGGTACAGCAAGTGGTGCAGCTTCTGCTGCTTGTCTCGTTGTCGCCGCTGTGCGTACGTGAGCAGCGCATGGACCAACGGCGCGCGGTCTTGAGTCGCCCGCAGGCTAGCGCGCAGAACCTAACACAGCCAAACATAGGTCAGCCAGAAAGACACACATATAAGATAGATGGATAGGATAGTTGGATAGGTAGGTAGGTAGGTAGGTAGGTAGGTAGGCAGATAGGTAGATATAGATAGATTGATAGATAGATAGATAGATAGATAGATAGATAGATAGATAGATAGATAGATAGATAGATAGATAGATAGATAGATAGATAGATAGATAGATAGATAGATGAGATGTCGACTAATGTCAGAAAAAAGGAGCTTCTGATTTCGTCAACCAGGAAGTCTGTGGGTAAAGTATTAACCCGATGCCCAGCTAAGCCGTGATGTTTGCACGGAAGGGACTGATACAGGCAATACCAAAGCTCCCTAGTACCAGGCGGGGCCAGGGCTCGTTCCATAAAGCGCCCCTTGCAGAACGAGCTCCCACCTCCATTACAGGGGGCCCAGTAAGCAGATGGAGTTTCGAGACTGTTCGACAGTCTAGTATAAACCGACAGAGCACTGTGGGTTTTATTCCGGGCTCAACAAGCGAGAAAGGGCACCCTGAGGGAACAGGATTGTGCTTCCCGTCGCTATTTCGGCATGTGACTTATAGGCGTATGGCTAGGCACACATAAGGCACCCCACCACGGGCCCAGCACACCCACACCATCCCCTAATTCTCTGTCTGTCGACAGATGGCACCCATTTCAAAAAAATCAAGCCCAAGAGAGGGTAAGTGACACCTCAAGTGGCCTTGGTTCATTCCGTAGAGTAAGTGATAAGATCAACTGATGAAATAAGATAGATAGATAGATAGATAGATAGATAGATAGATAGATAGATAGATAGATAGATAGATAGATAGATAGATAGATAGATAGATAGATAGATAGATAGATAGATAGATAGATAGAGATAATAGATAGATAGATAGATAGATAGATAGATAGATAGATAGATAGATAGATAGATAGATAGATAGATAGATAGATAGATAGATAGATAGATAGATCTATAGATAGATAGATGGATGGATGGATGGATGGATAGATAGATAGATAGATAGATAGATAGATAGATAGATAGATAGATAGATAGATAGATAGATAGATAGATAGATAGATAGATAGATAGATAGATAGATAGATAGATAGATAGATAGATAGATAGATAGATAGATGGAGAGATAGAGAGAGATAATAGATAGATAGATAGATAGATAGATAGATAGATAGATAGATAGATAGATAGATAGATAGATAGATAGATAGATAGATAGATAGATAGATAGATAGATAGATAGATAGATAGATAGATAGATAGATAGATAGATAGATAGCTCCGTGTACCTCCATGGTAGCAGTGTGCCCCACCGCTTCTGCCACTTGCAAAGGAGTTTGTCCTTTGGCATTTACGACGTACAGCTGCACGGCTTCCCTTTTCAATAGCAGTTCACAGGCTTGCGAGAAGCCCGCGTTGGCTGCGTGGTGTATGGCCGTGCAGCCTTTGTCGTCCACCACGTCCGGCGTGGCCTGTGACAGCAGCAGACTAACAAAAACAAACAAAACCCTTAGTCCAGGCTCAAAAGATGCACAATCCTGAAGACAAGCGGCACCAATCACCACTAGCTACACAACTTCTTACAATTTGAGCCCAATCACATGCCCACATGGCCTAATTTTCTGCTTTCCCATCGGAATAATCATGGTTTGTGGGAACCAGGAGGTGTTGGGAGCTGATATTGACAGGGTGGCTAGCCCCAGACTCGATGTTGATGCTGATATAGTTTTTTTTGGAATTCACGCAAATATTTGCGTTAGGGGAGTGTCCTGAATGCCAAATTTCCCGACCTGGACATGATGTCTAGCGGAATGCTGGCGCTGTGGAATGAGCGGAAGATGGCGGGGCAAGGAGCAGCAGGCGAGTCGCGCTTGCGCTGGTAACACAACACTGCCTGCATCAGCGCCGTCGTCCCTAACAGAGCAGGCATGTACGTATGCATGTTGTGTATGTATGTATGTATGTATGTAATATACATTGTATGTATGTATGTATGTATGTATGTATGTATGTATGTATGTGTGTGTGTGTATGCATGTATGTATGTATGTATGTATGTATGTATGTATGTATGTATGTATGCATGTACGCATGTATGTATGTATGTATGTATGTATGTATGTATGTATGTATACATGTATGCATGTATGTATGTAGTGTATGTATGTAGTGTATGTATGTAGTGTATGTATGTAGTGTATGTATGTAGTGTATGTATGTATGTATGTATGTATGCATGTATTTATGTATTTATGTATGTATGTAACGTCTGTGTGTGTTTGATGTGTTCTACCGTCGCGCTCCACGTGTCGCCAGTCGAGAGCTCCCTCCGCGCTGCCGTCCTTGCTTCGCTTGTTCTGCAGCACTCTAGGCACAAGAGTTCCCACCTGGCAGAAATTGATAGATAGGTAGGTAGGTAGGTAGATAGGTAGATAGGTAGGTAGGTAGGTAGATATAGAGATGAAATATCGACTAATGTCAGAAAAAAGGAGCTTCTGATTTCGTCAACCAGGAAGTCTGTGGGTAAAGTATTAACCCGATGCCCAGCTAAGCCATGATGTTTGCACGGAAGGGACTGATACAGGCAATACCAAAGCTCCCTAGTACCAGGCGGGGCCAGGGCTCGTTCCATAAAGCGCCCCTTGCAGAACGAGCTCCCACCTCCATTACAGAGGGCCCAGTAAGCAGATGGAGTTTCGAGACTGTTCGACAGTCTAGTATAAACCGACAGAGCACTGTGGGTTTTATTCCGGGCTCAACAAGCGAGAAAGGGCACCCTGAGGGAACAGGATTGTGCTTCCCGTCGCTATTTCGGCATGTGACTTATAGGCGTATGGCTAAGATAGATAGATAGATAGATAGATAGATAGATAGATAGATAGATAGATAGATAGATAGATAGATAGATAGATAGATAGATAGATAGATAGATAGATAGATAGATAGATAGATAGATAGATAGATAGATAGATAGAGATAGATAGATAGATAGATAGATAGATAGATAGATAGATAGATAGATAGATAGATAGATAGATAGATAGATAGATAGATAGATAGATAGATAGATAGATAGATAGATAGATAGATAGATAGATAGATATAGATAGATAGATATAGATAGATATAGATAGATAGATAGATAGATAGATAGATAGATAGATAGATAGATAGATAGATAGATAGATAGATAGATAGATAGATAGATAGATAGATAGATAGATATGTTTGGTCTATCAGCGCTGCATATCCGAGAACATAGGCATCCATTCCACCCCGCCTCCAGATGGAGGCTGGGCAGCGGGCTGGAAATGGGGACTATGCCCCGATAGATAGATAGATAGATAGATAGATAGATAGATAGATAGATAGATAGATAGATAGATAGATAGATAGATAGATAGATAGATAGATAGATAGATAGATAGACAGATAGACAGATAGATAGATGAAATATCGACTAATGTCAGAAAAAAGGAGCTTCTGATTTCGTCAACCAGGAAGTCTGTGGGTAAAGTATTAACCCGATGCCCAGCTAAGCCATGATGTTTGCACGGAAGGGACTGATACAGGCAATACCAAAGCTTCCTGGTACCAGGCGGGGCCAGGGCTCGTTCCATAAAGCGCCCCTTGCAGAACGAGCTCCCACCTCCATTACAGAGGGCCCAGTAAGCAGATGGAGTTTCGAGACTGTTCGACAGTCTAGTATAAACCGACAGAGCACTGTGGGTTTTATTCCGGGCTCAACAAGCGAGAAAGGGCACCCTGAGGGAACAGGATTGTGCTTCCCGTCGCTATTTCGGCATATGACTTATAGGCGTATGGCTAGGCACACATAAGGCACCCCACCACGGGCCCAGCACACCCACACCATCCCCTAATTCTCTGTCTGTCGACAGATGGCACCCATTTCAAAAAATCAAGCCCAAGAGAGGGTCAGTGACACCTCAAGTGGCCTTGGTTCATTCCGTAGAGTAAGTGATAAGATCAACTGATGAAATATATAGATAGATAGATAGATAGATAGATAGATAGATAGATAGATAGATAGATAGATAGATAGATAGATAGATAGATAGATAGATAGATAGATAGATAGATAGATAGATAGATAGATAGATAGATAGATAGATAGATAGATCGGTAGGTGGTAGGTGGTAGATAGATAGATAAAGAGACAGATAGATAGATAGATAGATAGATAGATAGATAGATAGATAGATAGATAGATAGATAGATAGATAGATAGATAGATAGATAGATAGATGAGATGTCGCAAAGGAATGTAGTCCTTGCAAAGGAACGCAGTTTCACATCAAACAATAATTTGTGTACTGTGCATGTGTCCGGGATGGGAATCACGGGTAGACTGTGTTCTGGAAAAAGAAGAGGAGGAAGGACGTTGAAGAAAAAGGCAATCTAGGAATGGAGAGTGGGAGGATAAGGAAGAAGAGAAAGAAAAGGAAGCCGTTAGTCCAAGTGTTTTGAGCACCGTAAGCTTGCGCAAGCTACAATGATGACATTGTGTAAAGGCCTAAACCCCCGAAGGGACCTAGCCCGGGCTATGCAACACTGGACGGCTATGACGGAATGCAGGATGAGAGATAAGGGGAGGATGAGAGGGAGGGCGGATTGGAGTTCTTCTTCAATGTCTTTCCATACGCTTGGTGTTGATGGCAAAATCAGGTGCTTTCTTCTTTCGATTGGTTCTTTCGGGGCACTTCTT
>WBZZ01002012.1:12500-17500 GCA_019918135.1 Paulinella micropora
CCCCAAACGCAAATATTTGCGTGAATTCCAAAAAATCGTATCAGCATCAAGATCGAGTCTGGGGCTAACCACCCTGCCAATATGAGTTCCCAACTCTTCCTGGTTCACACAAACCATGATTTATTCCGACGAGGGTGCAGAAATAGGCTAAAGAAACAAGGAATTTTGGCATTCAGGACACTCCCCTAACGCAAATATTTGCGTGAATTCCAAAGAAATTATATCAGCATCAAGATAGAGTCTGGGGCTAGCCACCCTGTCAATGTGAGCTCCCAACTCCTCCTGGTTCACACAAACCATGATTTATTCCGATTGGGGTGCGAAAAAAAACAAGGAATTTTGGCAATCAGGACACTGCCCTAACGCAAATATTTCCGTGAATTCCAAAAAAAAATCATATCAGCATCAAGATCGAGTCTGGGGCTAACCACCCTGCAAATACGAGCTCCCAATTCCTCCTCGTTCCGACAAACCATGATTTATTCCGACAGGGGTGCGGAAATGGGGGGGTGGGTGGGGGGGTGGGGTACATAATTTTCATTTTCCCCCTCCCCCAAACCCCCCACCCCCTTGACCAACACCTTTCAGGGATAATAATAATAATAATAATAATAATAATCATAATAATAATAATAAAAGTAATAATAATAATAATAATAATAATAATAATAATAATAATAATAATAATAATAATAATAATAATAATAATAATAATAATAGTGCTTCTCTGTCAATGGCTGATGCATTTCTGCACATGCGCCTCCATCGTCTCACCCGTGGGAGTACGAAGAATTGACGATAAGCTCTAATGACACCCCCGCAAGGGCAGTTCCAACACTTCCAGACGGACCGGTATGTTCAATGAAAATACTGGTCCAGACGGAGCGGTATGTTCAATGAAAATACTGGTGGCACCGACGGGAATCGAACTGGCGACAGGGCCCAGATGGTAGAACTTGACCACTGGGCTATCACGGTGTCCAATAATAATAATAATAATAATAATAATAATAATAATAATAATAATAATAGTAGTAGTAGTAGTAGTAGTAGTAGTAGTAGTAGTAGTAGTAGTAGTAGTAGTAGTAGTAGTAGTACAAATAATAATAATAATAATAATAGTGCCTCTCTGTCAATGGCTGATGCATTTCTGCACATGCGCCTCCATCGTCTCACCCGTGAGGGGAGTACGAAGAATTGACGATAAGCTCTAATGACACCCCCGCAAGGGCAGTTCCAACACTTCCAGACGGGCCGGTATGTTCAATGAAAATACTGGTCCAGAAATAGACCGGTATGTTCAATGAAAATACTGGTGGCACCGACGGGAATCGAACTGGCGACAGGGCTCAGATGGTAGAACTTGACCACTGGGCTATCACGGTGTCCATAATAATAATAATAATAATAATAATAATAATAATAATAATAATAATAATAATAATAGTGCTTCTCTGTCAATGGCTGATGCATTTCTGCACATGCGCCTCCATCGTCTCACCCGTGAGGGGAGTACGAAGAATTGACGATAAGCTCTAATGACACCCCCGCAAGGGCAGTTCCAACACTTCCAGACGGGCCGGTATGTTCAATGAAAATACTGGTCCAGACGGATCGGTATGTTCAATGAAAATACTGGTGGCACCGACGGGAATCGAACTGGCGACAGGGCCCAGATGGTAGAACTTGACCACTGGGCTATCACGGTGTCCATAATAATAATAATAATAATAATAATAATAATAATAATAATAATAATAATAAGTAATAATAATAATAATAATAATAAGAGTAGTAGTAGTAGTAGTAGTAGTAGTAGTAGTAGTAGTAGTAGTAGTAGTAGTAGTAGTAGTAGTAGTAGTAGTGCCGACAATAATTACAATGATGATGATCATGATATATGAGCGATGAATGACGACATTTGTGTAGATGCTGGTATGACCAGTGCGAAGAAGAGGACGGACACGCTGACTAGACAGCTGGCCTCTACTGGCGCGTCCTCCGGGGTGAAGGGTCCGAGCAGGAACCACAGCAGCAGGTAGACCAGGGTGGCGGCGTGCAGCAAGTACATGCCCGCCACCAGGCTGTGCTGCAGGCGCTTGCGGTAGTCGCGGATCAGGCGCGGCACCTCCAGGATGCTCATGGGCGCGGCGAGCCGGAACAGCGCGAAGGACGGCGCCAGCATCGCTCTTTCCTCCTGTTGCATGTTGCTGAGCTGGTGCAGCGACTGCGTGCGGCTGCTGAAGGTCTGTGTGCCTCGTCTAGCTCCTCCCCGTCCGCTTCTCGCCGCTGTTCGCAGCTTCAGCCGCGTCAGGTAAAAAGTCACCAGCACACATTCCACATAGGAAAAGCCCAGCGCGCTCCAGGAGTAGATGGTTTGTGGCGCGCAGGCCAGGTCTCGGTACACCGTGTTGCCCTTGACCAGCTCGTACGGCACGCGAAGAGGAGAGGAAAAATAACCGCCAACGAAGAGGGAGCCAATGGCCCAGATTGTCTGAAGCAAGAAAACAACGACAGCGGCGCGGACGAGCGCGGATTTGCCTTCCTTTCCCTCCACGCGACTGGGCCGCAACCATAACCGCGACTGGGCCAGCACAGAGGCTAAGCCCAGCGAGCTGGAAACGGCCAGAAGACGTAGCCGGATCACGCAAGACAGATCGGTTAACGGAAATATCCAACAGAGCGCGGATGAGGAGACCCCGACCATGCTCACGCACAGCAGGTAGTAGAACACCATAGTGACGTCTTTGAAGAGCTTGTAGGAGCGGTGCGCGTGGGCGAGGAAGAAGAAAAACACCCACAGCAAGATCGCGCCGACAGTCAGGGCCAGCAGAACTAGGCGCGACGGGGACAATACACCTAGTGGGCAATATACCATTAGATCAAGTAAGGACAGGTTAAAAATTTCGGCCGCTTAGCCGAAAAAAACTTAGTTTTGCGGTGAAAAACCAGTGCGGCCGAAAATTTTCACTGGCCGAAATTCTTCACTTCACCTTAAGACGGCATTTTCTGTTATGTTCACGGAAATTTTGACAAGTAAGAGGTATGTTGCGGTGGTTTCCCGGAAACAAGAGGCGAAGGGCAGCTAACTAACTAACTAACTAATAATAATAATAATAATAATAATAATAATAATAATAATAATAATAATAATAATAATAATAATAATAGTGATTCTCTGTCAATGGCTGATGCAAATCTGCACATGCGCCTCCATCGTCTCACCCGTGAGGGGAGTACGAAGAATTGACGATAGGCTCTAATGACACCCCCGCACGGGCAGTTCCGACACCTCCAGACGGACCGGTATGTTCAATGAAAATACTGGTGGCACCGACGGGAATCGAACTGGCGACAGGGCCCAGATGGTAGAACTTGACCACTGGGCTATCACGGTGTCCATAATAATAATAATAATAATAATAATAATAATAATAATAATAATAATAATAATAATAATAATAATAATAATAATAATAATAATAATAATAATAATAATAATAATAATAATAATAATAATAGTAGGCTTCCTCACTATAGCATCAGATCCAGATCCTGGACATGTGCCTCCATAATAATAATAATAATAATAATAATAATAATAATAATAATAATAATAATAATAATAATAATAATAATAATAATAATGATAATAATAATAATAATAGCTCAGGGATTGAATAACTAGCCGACTAGCTAAAAAGCTACCTAGCTAAGTAGCTAACTAGGTAACTAGCTAGCTAGCTAACTAACTAACTAACTAAGTAAGAACTTTTGGCGGTATTTGCGGTGACTTGCCGGTCAAGCTTACATGAGGCGGAGTCCACGGGTGGCAGGAAGGCCGTCAAGCCGTTGAGTCGGTAGGAGGTGATGTTGCGACTGCCCGCGCTGCAGGGTGAGTAGAGTGTGTAGACCGCTGCTTCTGCCGCGCCGTAGCATTCGCTGGAGCCGGGGCCCAGAGTGACTTGGCCCACGGGACAAGGGGAGCATTCTGTAGCCCCGAAGGAAGTACTAACAAACGACTCCGCACAGGGCGTGCATGCGGTCAAGCCGTCCTTGCTGACGGAGCCTGGCGGGCACATTCGACAAGGGAAGGGCGGTGCGCTCTGGTCGCGCACGCTGCCGGGGAAGCAGGTGTGATTGGCCGTGTCCACGAGATCTAGCTGATAGACCAGGTAAATCGCGTCCGCGCTCGGCAGCTCTGTGTTCCCCGTGAAGCCCTCGTGCGACCCCGCCGCCTTGGCTCGCTGCCACGTCTGCTCGCTGGCGTTGCGGTCCCATTTGGCCAGCAAAGGCTGCAGGTGGTCGCTGTGGTCGTCCAGGTCCAAACACATCTGCGTTCCCGCCAGCAGCTGCAGCGGCAAAGTGACCGCCTCCACCAGCGCCACAGGAACATGGGACAGCGCGCCAAACACGTCGCCAGAGTACAAACGCGTCGACACCCTAAGCAAGCAAGTGAGTATTAAGTAAGTTAGTAAGTAAGTAAGTAAGTAAGCAAATAAACAAGTAAATAAGTAAGTAAGTAAGTAAGTAAGCAAATAAACAAGTAAATAAGTAAGTAAGTAAGTAAGTAAGTAAGTCGGTAAGTAAGTAAGTAAGTAAGTAAGTAAGTAAGTACCAGAAGGGATATCTAGCTGGTTTGTGCGCGTCCAAAATAGCCTATATTATAAATACATAGTGTATGTATGTATGTATGTATGTATGTATGTATCTATGCATGTATGCATGCACGCATGTCTGTTATGTTATATATGTACCAAGTCGTCGTTCCTGAGTTTTCCCTGGTCGAGTAGGTGAGCGATGACATCCATACGCACCATGCCCACGTCACACCGCGAGCCCTTCACCCACTCCACCTATGTATGTTTGTATACATGTGTGTATGTATGTATGTATGTATGTATGTATGTATGTATGTAGTATTTATGTGTGCATGCATGCATGTGTGTATGCATGTATACATGTATGAATGTATATATACCACAGTTTCCTCATTGTGG
>WBZZ01002012.1:22500-27500 GCA_019918135.1 Paulinella micropora
ATGATGACATTGTATGAGGCCTAAACCCCCGCAGGGACCTAGCCCGGGCTATGCAACACTGGACGGCTATGATGGAATGCAGTCACCAATACGGACTAGAGGAAGATTAGTCCAATTTTTGACTGCACAGGAGCGATAAATCGCAAAAGAGCAACGAGCTACGCAGGAGGATAGCTTGAAGCAAAGGGATTTGGATTGGGGATGGGAAAAACCCAAGGCGCGGAAACATCGATGAACAGAGAACGATACCATGCCGCGAGCCCCGCATTCGATTGGTCGAAGGTGGCAGGTCCATCCGTTGTCCTCGATTTGAGATTTGAGCTCGTTGTATCGGTTGGTCTTGTATGCTCGTGCGTCAAGGATGTTTTCCTCGACCGGGCACGTTAGCTCGATCAGAATACATATCTTGGTAGACAGTGACCAGACAACGATATCGGGGCGGAGGTCAGTGACACAAATGTGGACAGGAAAGGCTTGCTCAGAACCGGTGTATTGGGTTTGGAGTTGCCAATCGTTTGCAGTGATGGTCGATGAAATGACTGTCCCTTAGGCTTCTGCTCGCCCTCTTTCACAAACATAGACTTTGATTCATTTTGGTCTATAGGGGAGCGTTTGTTATGGCTCTCGATGTGTTTTTGAAGGGGAGCTTCAATAGTGCAGAGCACAGAGTCATGACGCCAGGTATAGCGGCCTTGTTTGAGGGCAACATGGCAACCGGAGAGGATGTGGCATAGATGTGCTTGACCAGAACAGAGGGCACACTTGTTGTTGGGAATGATTCCCCACAGACGTCTAAGGTCGGGGGTAATAACCGAGTTTGTGCTTGCGTTGATGACCCAAGAGATTAAACGGGGATTACGGGTTCCGATGAGGCGAGCCCAGGAGAGGTCGAAGGGGCATGCGTCTTCAAAACGAAGGAAGCACCCTTGCATGGCTTTGTCCATGTCATGCACTGCGGTTGTCTCAAGTATTGTCTCAGCAGCTAATTCTAAAACCCTGTCTTTGCGGTCTGTGATGGAATGTTCTTTTGGGTAGCGACCATGGCCAAGTCCGAGATGATCGGATTGGCCTCGATGTTTGAATTCAAAATCAACTTGTGCCTCAAGCTTTTCGAGCATAGGCTCTGGTTTCCAGATAGTTCGAAATGTTTCGTGTTTCATCAGGTTCATCGCATAAATGGACGAGAGGTGTTTATCTGGGCAGTACTTCAGCATTTGAGCACGGTTGATTTGAAGTCGCTGGTAAAAAGAGACGATGGATTGGAGCTGTAGACCGAATTTCGAGCGTGGGCGGTAAAGGCAAGAGACCAGAGCTCTTTTGTAGATATTGGCCCATATTTTGAGGAAGCGGGTCGCAAATTTCTCAAGGGTTTTGGCGAAAGATAAGCAGAGGTCATAAGTGAGAAATGGCCAGGCAAGTGACTGGACAGCGTAGTGCTGGTATAGCCACAGTTTCATAAAGCCATTGATCGAGCAGTTATCGATGGCTTGCATAGAAACAATGAACTTCTTTTGGATTGCTGCACGTTGTTCGTTTTCGCTGAGGTCATGGTAGACAATCCATCCGAGGTCTTTGAAAGGCTTGTCAGCGATGAAGTCAATCGGTTTGCCAGTAATAGTAAGGGCGGGGTCGAAAGGTGGGAACGAGATCGGCAATAATCGTTTGAGACCCTTATGGTCGTCGGCTTTAGTCCAGTATTTGAAAGCAAGGCTTTTGCATTTGGGCGGTTTCGCGGCCATTGTTCTGGACCATGACAGAAATTTGTCAATCATGTTGATGGACGATTGACAGTGTTTCGGGGATCGGCAGTGTAGTTTGAGGTCGTCAGCATAAGCAGCTTCGTGCACGATGACTTCATCTGTTGAGGTCTTATGCTTGAAATGATAACCGTTGTTTTTGGTCAAGGATGATAGGAGGTCAAGGAGTAGGTTGAAAACTATGTTGAAAAGGAGAGGAGAAATGCAGCATCCTTGAAAAACGCCAACAGCAAAAACAAAGGGTTCTGATGACCAATCTTTCCCTTCGATTGTGGCTACTAAGAGTTCGTAGTATAAAAAGATTATGCGAGCAAACATAGGGGGCACGTGGTACCACCAGAGAGCGAACTGGATCAAGTTGTGGTTTACGCTTCCAAAAGCGTTTTGTAGGTCAATCCATGCTATGACCAGTTGGCGATAGTGATCTTTTGCATTTCTGATGGTAGCTTTTGTAGTAGCAATGTGCTCGGGGCATCCTGCAACGTTACGGAGGAAACCTTTTTGTTTTGCTCTGTCAAAGTACTTGTTATCTAGCAAAAAACTCTCTAGGCGTTTTGACCACAAAGAGAAAAATACCTTACCCGAGCAGCTTGTCAGAGCAATCGGACGATAGTTTGAGGCCTGAAGTGGATCGCCGTCCTTATGAAGGAGGGAGATAGCAGCTTGGGCCCAGCTATTAGCTACGTCAGTTGTCCAACACTTGACAATGAGTTTGTGTAAGAAAAGTAAAGCGGTGGGAAGTCTCTTGTAAACAAGGTAGCTAATACTATCTCTGCCAGGGGCTGCACCATTACGCTTGGCAAACACAGATCTTTTGGTTTCCAAGAAGGACGGTGGCTTGAGGTCAAAGGGGACAGTTGGTAGAGGTGGGCGATTCATTTCAGGTAAGGGCACGTAGGTTTGTTCACGATTAGCGTCTTTGTATAGGTTGGGAAAGTAGGAGTCACAGTTTTCTTTGGATAGGGAGGAAGTGGTTTGGGTTGAGGGGGGATGAAACAGATTTTTGGCAAACTTATGAGGGTCAGTTCGGAAGCGTGTATTTGCTTGTCGTTGAGCGGAGCTTAAAGTTCCTTCCTTGAGACGACGGCGGAGGCGGTTACCGGTCTTCAATAATACTCGCCAAGTTTTTTGCAGGCTTTTTGCAACAGCAGCTGGAATTGAACCTGCCCTTTTGAGATCTCGCAGATGTCTCTTTTGGATCAGTTTTTGTTGTCGGTTCTGCGTGAGTTCTGTTTGGAGCCGGATTACGTGGCGGTTTTTTCGTTCATGAGTTTGTTCTTGTGTTTTTGTTTGAGGTACCCGTTGTGATATGAAGTCGTAGAGATATCTTTCAAATTTCGCTACTGCTTCGTCACACGACAAGCGTTTGATGAGAGAGGAGGGGAGGATGAGAGGGAGTGCGGATTGGAGTTCTTCTTCAATGCCTTTCCATTCGCTTGGTGTTGATGGCAATACCAGGCGTTTTCTTCTTTCGGTTGGTTCTTTCGGGGCACTTCTTGGACGAAATGGGAGTATGTCTCGGCGTCAACACAGTGGGTGGAATCCAGGTTGATAATGCCGGGTTGCGACTTGTAGTCCGGATGGACGTGCGCTTTTGGGCTCTTCTTTTCGAGGAGGCCCGAAAGGTCTTCGTAAGGGTGAACATGAGCAAAATCTCCTCCAGGGGGTTCAGGCGGTGCAGAGCACGCACTGGGAGGGTGACGGCGGCCAATCCGGAGGGAATAGCGGTGCGTCGGTAGGTTTTCGCATGTAGTTTTTGTAACTTACGGCTTAACTTAGGGGAAGCAAGCCTCTTTGTTTAAGCCAGGGTTGTCAGCCCAAGAAGAAAAAGAGAAAGGTTTGGTTGCCGCGCTTTATCGCCGCGACGGGGTCACATATGGATGAGATGTCGCAAAGGAATGTAGTCCTTGCAAAGGAACGCAATTTCACATCAAACAATAATTTGTGTACTGTGCATGTGTCCGGGATGGGAATCACGGGTAGACTGTGTTCTGGAAAAAGAAGAGGAGGAAGGACGTTGAAGAAAAAGGCAATCTAGGAATGGAGAGTGGGAGGATAAGGAAGAAGAGAAAGAACAGGAAGCCGTTAGTCCAAGTGTTTTGAGCACCGTAAGCTTGCGCAAGCTACAATGATGACATTGTATGAGGCCTAAACCCCCGCAGGGACCTAGCCCGGGCTATGCAACACTGGACGGCTATGATGGAATGCAGTCACCAATACGGACTAGAGGAAGATTAGTCCAATTTTTGACTGCACAGGAGCGATAAATCGCAAAAGAGCAACGAGCTACGCAGGAGGATAGCTTGAAGCAAAGGGATTTGGATTGGGGATGGGAAAAACCCAAGGCGCGGAAACATCGATGAACAGAGAACGATACCATGCCGCGAGGCCCGCATTCGATTGGTCGAAGGTGGCAGGTCCATCCGTTGTCCTCGATTTGAGATTTGAGCTTGTTGTATCGGTTGGTCTTGTAGGCTCGTGCGTCAAGGATGTTTTCCTCGACCGGGCACGTTAGCTCGATCAGAATACATATCTTGGTAGACAGTGACCAGACAACGATATCGGGGCGGAGGTCAGTGACACAAATGTGGACAGGAAAGGCTTGCTCAGAACCGGTGTATTGGGTTTGGAGTTGCCAATCGTTTGCAGTGTCAAGCAGGGATGGTCGATGAAATGACTGTTTCTTAGGCTTCTGCTCGCCCTCTTTCACAAACATAGACTTTGATTCATTTTGGTCTATAGGGGAGCGTTTGTTATGGCTCTCGATGTGTTTTTGAAGGGAGCTTCAATAGTGCAGAGCACAGAGTCATGACGCCAGGTATAGCGGCCTTGTTTGAGGGCAACATGGCAACCGGAGAGGATGTGGCATAGATGTGCTTGACCAGAACAGAGGGCACACTTGTTGTTGGGAATGATTCCCCACAGACGTCTAAGGTCGGGGGTAATAACCGAGTTTGTGCTTGCGTTGATGACCCAAGAGATTAAACGGGGATTACGGGTTCCGATGAGGCGAGCCCAGGAGAGGTCGAAGGGGCATGCGTCTTCAAAACGAAGGAAGCACCCTTGCATGGCTTTGTCCATGTCATGCACTGTGGTTGTCTCAAGTATTGTCTCAGCAGCTAATTCTAAAACCCTGTCGTTGCGGTCTGTGATGGAATGTTCTTTTGGGTAGCGACCATGGCCAAGTCCGAGATGATCGGATTGGCCTCGATGTTTGAATTCAAAATCAACTTGTGCCTCAAG
>WBZZ01002012.1:62500-65000 GCA_019918135.1 Paulinella micropora
AAGAGGAAGAGGAAGAGGAAGAGGAAGAGGAAGAGGAAGAGGAAGAGGAAGAGGAAGAGGAAGAGGAAGAGGAAGAGGAAGAGGAAGAGGAAGAGGAAGAGGAAGAGGAAGAGGAAGAGGAAGAGGAAGAGGAAGAGGAAGAGGAAGAGGAAGAGGAAGAGGAAGAGGAAGAGGAAGAGGAAGAGGAAGAGGAAGAGGAAGAGGAAGAGGAAGAGGAAGAGGAAGAGGAAGAGGAAGAGGAAGAGGAAGAGGAAGAGGAAGAGGAAGAGGAAGAGGAAGAGGAAGAGGAAGAGGAAGAGGAAGAGGAAGAGGAAGAGGAAGAGGAAGAGGAAGAGGAAGAGGAAGAGGAAGAGGAAGAGGAAGAGGAAGAGGAAGAGGAAGAGGAAGAGGAAGAGGAAGAGGAAGAGGAAGAGGAAGAGGAAGAGGAAGAGGAAGAGGAAGAGGAAGAGGAAGAGGAAGAGGAAGAGGAAGAGGAAGAGGAAGAGGAAGAGGAAGAGGAAGAGGAAGAGGAAGAGGAAGACCAAGGTGTCGGTAGGGCTTTCTTCGAATTCCACCCCAACCTGAACAAGAACGTACATCTATCTATCTATCTATCTATTTATCTATTTATCTATATATCTATCTATCTATCTATCTATCTATCTATCTATTCTATCTATTCTATCTATTCTATCTATTCTATCTATTCTATCTATTCTATCTATTCTATCTATTCTATCTATTCTATCTATTCTATCTATTCTATCTATTCTATCTATTCTATCTATTCTATCTATTCTATCTATCTATCTATCTATCTATCTATCTATCTAACCCCGTAAGTGAGTTAAGTAAGTTAAGTAAGTAAGTTAAGTAAATAAGTTAAGTAAGTAAGTAAGTTAAGTAAAAAATAGTAAGTAAGTATGTAAGTAAGACCATGTAAGTAAGTTAAGTAAGTTAAGTAAGTAAGTTAAGTAAATAAGTGAAGTAAGTAAGTAAGTTAAGTATAAATAGTAAGTAAGTAAGTAAGTAAGTAAGCAAGTCTATCTGTATATGATGTATGTATGTGTGAAATATGATGTTTGTAGTTGGAAAAAAACAAGAAATGGTGGCATTCGCAAATATATCATATTTTACCACAACCCGGAGTGCGAATATTGATTTTAATCAATATATATATTTCTAGTATTTCCAAAAAAATATATATATTAATATTGATTTTTCAATATTAATATTGTGTGTTACCCGCAAGGGCCGTCCAGCAAGCTGTGCACACTCTGCCAGTGCCGGCCACGTGTTAAGTAAGTAAGTTAAGTAAATAAGCTAAGTAAGTAAGTAAGTTAAGTAAAAATAGTAAGTAAGTAAGTAAGTAAGTCAGTAAGTCAGTAAGTAAGTAAGTAAGTAAGTAAGTAAACAAGTCTGTCTGTATATGATGTATGTAGCAGTAGTAGTAGCAGTAAGTAAGTTAGTAAGTAAAAGTAAGTAAGTAAGTAAGTAAGTAAGTAAGTAAGCAAGCAAGTCTGTCTGTATATGATGTATGTATCTCTCTCTCTCTCTCTCTCTCTCTCTCTCTCTCTCTCTCTCTCTTACCCGCAAGGGCCGTCCCGCAAGCTCTGCACACTCTGCCAGCGCCGGCCACGTCGTTGCCAAAGCGCGAACTTAGATAGATAGATAGATAGATAGATAGATAGATAGATAGATAGATAGATAGATAGATAGATAGATAGATAGATAGATAGATAGATAGATAGATAGATAGATAGATAGATAGATAGATAGATAGATAGATAGATAGATAGATAGATAGATAGATAGATAGATAGATAGATAGATAGATAGATAGATAGATAGATAGATAGATAGATAGATAGATAGATAGATAGATAGATAGATAGATAGATAGATAGATAGATAGATAGATAGATAGATAGATAGATAGATAGATAGATAGATAGATAGATAGATAGATAGATAGATAGATAGATAGATAGATAGATAGATAGATAGATAGATAGATAGATAGATAGATAGATAGATAGATAGATAGATAGATAGATAGATAGATAGATAGATAGATAGATAGATAGATAGATAGATAGATAGATAGATAGATAGATAGATAGATAGATAGATAGATAGATAGATAGATAAAAAATAGATAGATAGAAATAAAAAAAAAAAAATAGATAGATAATAGATAGATAGATAGATAGATAGATAGATAGATAGATAGATCGACTAATGTCAGAAAAAAGGAGCTTCTGATTTCGTCAACCAGGAAGTCTGTGGGTAAAGTATTAACCCGATGCCCAGCTAAGCCGTGATGTTTGCACGGAAGGGACTGATACAGGCAATACCAAAGCTCCCTAGTACCAGGCGGGGCCAGGGCTCGTTCCATAAAGCGCCCCTTGCAGAACGAGCTCCCACCTCCATTACAGAGGGCCCAGTAAGCAGATGGAGTTTCGAGACTGTTCGACAGTCTAGTATAAACCGACAGAGCACTGTGGGTTTTATTCCGGGC
>WBZZ01002012.1:72500-77500 GCA_019918135.1 Paulinella micropora
TCATACATACATACATACATACATACATACATACATACATACATACATACATACATACATACATACATACATACATACATACATGCATGCATGCATACAACTTACATACATACATACATACATACATACATACATACATACATACATACATACATACATACAAGATCTCATACTCATACATACATACATACATACATATATACATATACATACATACATCTCTTAGAGGGCGGGAGGACTGGTGAGTCTCTCCTCTTAAAACATACTTATGTATGCACACGTATGTGCATAAGTACTTACATAGTCCATCAGGCATCAAACCAAAAGCATAACTATCAACTCGCCATGCATATTTCGAGTTTAGATTTCTGGTTCAATGCCATGTCAAAAAGTTGTTCCAGCCCATGGCACCTTTGGTTACTTCTGACAAAGAAACTAAGTTAAGCTGAAACAGTACTAATAAAATGGCCTTTTTCACAGCGGGGGCAGGGTATTTTGCCTAAATCCACAAGGGGGGCAGATGTTTTGTCTACATCCACAAGGGGGCAGTGTTTTGCCAATCCACAAGGGCGCATTTCGGGAAATTCACAAGGCGGCCATATGAAAAATACACTTTTTTTTTTAATAAAATCATTATATATACTCTAGATACATCTATAGCTATCAAGTCTCGTCGGTCCAGCCGCCGTTGCAGTGACCAATTCTATTTTTCGCAGACCTGTGAACCGATCTTTCGTAAGGGCGACAGAAGCTAAGCAGCTCTAAGCGACAACATGGAGGCTGTCAGAACAGCCTCGCGTGCGAGCCAACACCATACTCACCATGACCTGACCGATTTTGTGGTCTATAATCTTTCTTTTTTGTTTTTTTTGTTTTTTTTTTTGTCTTTTTTTTTTTTTCTTTAATTTGTATTGCCTCATGCCTTCCTTTTCTGTTTAGCTTTTTCGCCTTTTCGCTTGAAGCTCCTTCCTTTTCGCTTGAAGCTCCTTTCTTTCACTTCTTGTTTGTGAGTCTTTATCTTCATGGTCAAATGCTGTGTTGAGCTTAGGCCAGGTATGAAGACAAGGAGCTACGTTTCTACAATACAAGTTTGGGAGACTGGTGCCTATGCAGTCGCCAAGGGACTGCAGGTCAGACTGACACAAAGGCATTACATCTACAGTCAGGACTACAGCTAGTTTAAGACGCGGAAGGGAAATTTTATGAAATGTTGGTGATTGGTAAAGGTGAAAGGGGTGAATAAGTATGTGTGTACATGTGTGTTTGTTCAAGTGTCTGTGTGTCTGCCTGTCTGTCTGTCTCTCTCTCTCTCTCTATCTCTATCTCTTTATCTCTCTCTCTCTGACTCTCTCTCTTAATTTCTCTTCTCTCCTCTTTCTCCATCCTTCTCGGCACATGTGAAAGTGGTGAATAAGTATGTGTGTGTGTTTGTTTATGTGTACATGTGTGTCTCTCTTTCTCTTAGTTTCTCTTCTTCCCTCTTTCTCTATCCTTCTCGATTCTCTAATTCTCTTCTCAATCTCCCTCCCCCCCCCCAATAGGCACCACACACATCATGCCAACATACATCTAGCACACATGCATCACTTTAATGCGGGACAAAAAGATAATATAGCTAAGTATGCAATCAAGAGGTTTGGGGCCTGCGGAAGCGGCTATTTTGGCTGAATTGTTGATGGTCTATAAAGTTCAGTAAGATAACATTTTGAAAAATGCATGTGCCAACACACACATATTGTTCATGCTTCTTGCTTTTAGTCGAACATAACACAAAAATGTTTTTTCACACATGCGGTAGCATTTCAAAGCAAGCATGTGTAATGTGCAGAAGAACAAGACACTCCGCGCGCTCAGCATGGGCTATGGCATCGGGCCTGATGGCGCGAAAGCTATTGGGGAGGCGTTAGAGGTACCTTGAGCATATTTGCTTTGGCACCTGCTGGCCCAATTTTCTTAGATCCGATGTCAAGCCTCTCCAGCTTGCACTCCTTCTCCTGTGCACACAAATACATTCTTCTTCAATGCTACCGTCCTTGCGCGCGCGTAACATGTGCAAAAGGGTGATTATGGGCTCTGTCGATATATTTTTGTATGTGCAGAGCAATAAAAGCCTTACGAGGCTGGACGTATCAGCGCGATTGGGTGCCACGAATCAAGAAAAGATAGGCGCAACAGGGGCAAAGGCGTTTGCTGCTGCTTTCAAGGTTTTACCTTGATGGCTTTTAGAAATGTCGTGTCCAGACATGCCAAGACTTGTGAGATTGCTGTCTTTATTTCCTTGCATCGTTCAAAACTTTACACTACCAAGTATATCATATATTGCTGAAATGCTGTCACGTGCGCGGTAGCATTTCGAAGCAAGCGTGTGTGATGTGCAGAAGAACAAGGCACTCCGCGAGCTCAGCATGAAGTATAATGACATGGGAACTGATGGTGCAAAAGCTATTGGGGAGGCGTTAAAGGTACTTGAGCATATCTGCAAGTGCTTCGGCACGTGCTGGCCCAATCTGGTTAGATGCGGTGTATGGCATCTCCAGCTTCAACTCCTTGTTCTCCTGTGCGCACAATTCTATCCTCATGTTTGTTTCATGTGTTTAGGTTAATCGCACTTTGACTAGCCTGCAACTTCATAACAACGCGATTGGCGACGAAGGGGCACAGGCAATCAGAAACGGGTTGGAGGTCAATACCACGTTGACTGGCCTGATACTCCACGACCACGCAATAAGCGATGCAAGTAAAGAGGCCATCCGCGACTTCTTCGTCTTCTTCTTCTTCTTCTTCTTCTTCTTCTTCTTCTTCCTCCTCCTCCTCCTCCTCCTCCTCTGAAAGCTCTCAAAAAAGAAAGGCAGAAGGAAGCAGAAAAGAGAAGAGAAAGAAGCGGAAATGAAGGCAAAGGAAAATAACTCCAAGGGGCAAGGGAAATGGAGCAGCTTACTGCCCATCTGGCTGGTTTGGACTAAGAAAACGTCAGAAAAGGACATGAAAATATTAAGTAGTATATCCTCTTATGTTAACGTTATATTATTACTGATGATGTTTTCGTGGCAATCGCGTAACTTTGATTTCGATTTCATTTTCAGCTCCCCTGTCTACAGTGATGCTACATCCGTTTATTGGACATCGTTGAAAACATATGTAGCTACATATATATATTATGTGACTTTAGTGACTTTAGTACTGTATGAGAACTTTTTTTCACATTTTATTTTATTTCATTTTATTTCCTTCGTGCTGACTCTACAAGTCATCTAGTTACCACTTTCCGTCTAAATCTTATGCCTTCACATTCATATCTATGAGTGGCAAGTATTCTGTTGAAGGATATAGGTCGGCCGGTTCAGACACACTCTTCTGTGACTGTTGTGGACTTCCCAGAAATTTTTGTAAGTCTTGACTAGCCTCCTGCGAGGAAATTACCAACCGGCAATCAATTGAATACACACACTGCTGTCAATTGACCTCAAAATACTTCCGAGGTCAGGAATATATATATATATATATATATATATATATACATATATATATGTATATATATACATATAGATATATGTATATATATATATATAACTAGCAGACTAGTATAACACACTTGCTCCAGGTCCTAGAGGTCCGGTCGCTGGTGGCCCCACATTCGTTTGGCACCGCTCCACGACCCAAACGAGTGGACACCTGGGACCAGTACTAGTGTGTATATATACTACTTAAAATACTAGCTATAAACTATTCCAGCGGGCAAAGTGCCTAAATTCTTACCCTAGGCTCTTTGCATTTGACTAGATTTGATATGGTTAAAAAGTGTCACCCATCACCCGTAATTTACGATGAATTTTCTTCAGACATATATTGCTGTTGACATTCAAGACAACAAAAAAAATTGATTTTTCTGTTTTGGTTGGAATTTCAGTTTTGGTTGGAATTTTGATTTTGGGTGAAAATTTGAATTTTTCAAATTAACTGCTATATTCGTCCGCAAAATATCGTAAATTTTCGCGAAATGTTACCGTTAAATTTGAAAATTTGAATTTTTGTCACAAAAATGAAAAACTGTCACAAAAATGAAAATCTGACACAAAAACTCAAAACTAATTTTTTGTGTTGTCTTGAATGTCAACAGCAATACTTATCCTGTTTGTGGTGCCGCCTATGTGGGCACTTGTACACACTCTGGGGAATTGGCATTAGATAGGCAGATAACTGCATTCAGAAGAGAAACGTTCCGAAGGACCACTGCAAAATAAACATGTTAGTGTTTGTTACCGAGACCAAATATTTAATAATATAATAACTGTCTAACGACTTGAAGACCAAGGTAAACCGACAGACCGGAACATAGAGTAATGCCATTATATACCGGATGGGCCGCGGCACAGGTTGCCACTTTGCGCGTTTCCCTCCTGCTTATCATAAACCTTGAATTTGTTACTACGGGCGACATTCAAATTAAACACGAAAAATAATATAAAAAAATTCAACATGTATAAAAAGTTCAATTTTAAAAAAAGTTCAACCTGAATAAAAAGTTGTAACTTTTATAAAAAAGTTCGACGTATATACAAGGTTAAATTTATATTCACGCCGAACTATAAAAATATATTAAAATATTTATACACGCAAAAAATATATGTTGAAATATTTATACACAAAAAAAAAAAAAAAAAAAAAAAAAAAAAAAAAAAAAATCAACGTATAAAAATACTTCGAAGTTCGACGTCGACGTATAAAAATAGTTCAACGTATAAAAATAGTTCGACGTGAAAGCAGATGTAAAATTTACAGCTACTTTGACCGGAAAGTTTATAGAGTTAATATTAATATTAATATGTCCATAAATGCCACCGATAAAGTTTTCATTTAATAACATTGAATTAATAATAATTTTCAAAAACTGTAAGAATGAAAAAATGTGTCCGCATATGCTACTAACTGGCACGTGCGGATGCATGTTGACAAGTTTTTTTTGGATTATTAATACTATATTAGAAAAAAATATTAGAAAA
>WBZZ01002012.1:82500-95196 GCA_019918135.1 Paulinella micropora
GCACCGACGGGAATCGAACTGGCGACAGGGCCCAAATGGTAGAACTTGACCACTGGGCTATCACGGTGTCTATAATAATAATAATAATAATAATAATAATAATAATAATAATAATAATAATAATAATAGTGCTTCTCTGTCAATGGCTGATGCATTTCTGCACATGCGCCTCCATCGTCTCACCCGTGAGGGGAGTACGAAGAATTGACGATAAGCTCTAATGACACCCCCGCAAGGGCAGTTCCAACACTTCCAGACGGGCCGGTATGTTCAATGAAAATACTGGTCCAGAAATAGACCGGTATGTTCAATGAAAATACTGGTGGCACCGACGGGAATCGAACTGGCGACAGGGCCCAGATGGTAGAACTTGACCACTGAGCTATCACGGTGTCCATAATAATAATAATAATAATAATAATAATACTATATCTGAGGCGTACTGATGCAGCTAATGGCATATCCTCAACGGACATAAGCCTCCAATACCCTTGTTCGAGGTCCTCCACCCCCCCGTGTCAGTCTCTCGCCTGATCGGGGCCACCGATGGAGCTCCTGGGGGCAAGACTGCACTAAGCCGAGATTATTCCGCAGTCCCAGCAACCTCTTGCAAGACGTCACCGAATGTGCAAGTGCATACACCAAGCGCGGTTGCTAGAGCTGCCTCGAAACCCCACCCATAACAATCTGGTGTCTGCTGGGTCCTGGGCTATCAACCAGCATATGCGGAGTTTAAGATCTTTTACGCGCGCAACGACCCTCCTCCCCAGCATCTACCACCAAAGGGTTATGAGTTGGCGTCACAGTTTAACGCCTTGAGGCCATTGGGCTGGAACTCTGTTCAGCAAGTGTGACTAGGGTTTTTCATCGGGATTTCCCTCAAATATGTCACAGTCAACACTCCAAGGCAGATTTACTATATCTGAGGCGTACTGATGCAGCTAATGGCATATCCTCAACGGACATAAGCCTCCAATACCCTTGTTCGAGGTCCTCCAACCCCCCCCCCCCCCCGTGTCAGTCTCTCGCCTGATGATCGGGGCCACCGATGGAGCTCCTGAGGGCAAGACTGCACTAAGCCGAGGTTATTCCGCAGTCCCAGCAACCTCTTGCAAGACGTCACCGAATGTGCAAGTGCATACACCAAGCGCGGTTGCTAGAGCTGCCTCGAAACCCCACCCTTAACAATCTGGTGTCTGCTGGGTCCTGGGCTATCAACCAGCATATGCGAAGTTTAAGATCTTTTACGCGCGCAACGACCCTTCTCCCCAGCATCTACCACCAAAGATTTATGAGTTGGCGTCACAGTTTAACGCCTTGAGGCCATTGGGCTGAATTAATAATAATAATAATAATAATAATAGTGCTTCTCTGTCAATGGCTGATGCATTTCTGCACATGCGCCTCCATCGTCTCACCCGTGAGGGGAGTACGAAGCATTGACGATAGGCTCTGATGACACCCCCGCACGGGCAGTTCCAACACTTCCAGACGGACCGGTATGCTCAATGAAAATACTGGTGGCACCGACGGGAATCGAACTGGCGACAGGGCCCAGATGGTAGAACTTGACCACTGGGCTATCACGGTGTCCAAAATAATAATAATAATAATAATAATAGTGCTTCTCTGTCAATGGCTGATGCATTTCTGCACATGCGCCTCCATCATCTCACCCGTGAGGGGAGTACGAAGAATTGACGATAAGCTCTAATGACACCCCCGCAAGGGCAGTTCCAACACTTCCAGACGGACCGGTATGTTCAATGAAAATACTGGTCCAGAAATAGACCGGTATGTTCAATGAAAATACTGGTGGCACCGACGGGAATCGAACTGGCGACAGGGCCCAGATGGTAGAACTTGACCACTGGGCTATCACGGTGTCCATAATAATAATAATAATAATAATAATAATAATAATAATAATAATAATAATAATAATAATAATAATAATAATACTATATCTGAGGCGTACTGATGCAGCTAATGGCATATCCTCAACGGACATAAGCCTCCAATACCCTTGTTCGAGGTCCTCCACCCCCCCGTGTCAGTCTCTCGCCTGATGATCGGGGCCACCGATGGAGCTCCTGAGGGCAAGACTGCACTAAGCCGAGGTTATTCCGCAGTCCCAGCAACCTCTTGCAAGACGTCACCGAATGTGCAAGTGCATACACCAAGCGCGGTTGCTAGAGCTGCCTCGAAACCCCACCCATAACAATCTGGTGTCTGCTGGGTCCTGGGCTATCAACCAGCATATGCGGAGTTTAAGATCTTTTACGCGCGCAACGGCCCTTCTCCCCAGCATCTACCACCAAAGGGTTATGAGTTGGCGTCACAGTTTAACGCCTTGAGGCCATTGGGCTGAATTAATAATAATAATAATAATAATAATAGTGCTTCTCTGTCAATGGCTGATGCATTTCTGCACATGCGCCTCCATCGTCTCACCCGTGAGGGGAGTACGAAGCATTGACGATAGGCTCTGATGACACCCCCGCACGGGCAGTTCCAACACTTCCAGACGGACCGGTATGCTCAATGAAAATACTGGTGGCACCGACGGGAATCGAACTGGCGACAGGGCCCAGATGGTAGAACTTGACCACTGGGCTATCACGGTGTCCAAAATAATAATAATAATAATAATAATAATAATAATAATAATAATAATAATAATAATAATAATAATAATAATAATAATAATAATAATAATAATAATAATAATAATAATAATAATAATAATAATAATAATAATAATAATAATAATAATAATAATAATAATAATAGTGCTTCTCTGTCAATGGCTGATGCATTTCTGCACATGCGCCTCCATCGTCTCACCCGTGAGGGGAGTACGAAGAATTGACGATAAGCTCTAATGACACCCCCGCAAGGGCAGTTCCAACACTTCCAGACGGGCCGGTATGTTCAATGAAAATACTGGTCCAGAAATAGACCGGTATGTTCAATGAAAATACTGGTGGCACCGACGGGAATCGAAATGGCGACAGGGCCCAGATGGTAGAACTTGACCACTGGGCTATCACGGTGTCCATAATAATAATAATAATAATAATAATAATAATAATAATAATAATAATAATAATAATAATAATAATAATAATAATAATAATAATACTATATCTGAGGCGTACTGATGCAGCTAATGGCATATCCTCAACGGACTTAAGCCTCCAATACCCTTGTTCGAGGTCCTCCACCCCCCCGTGTCAGTCTCTCGCCTGATGATCGGTGCCACCGATGGAGCTCCTGAGGGCAAGACTGCACTAAGCCGAGGTTATTCCGCAGTCCCAGCAACCTCTTGCAAGACGTCACCGAATGTGCAAGTGCATACACCAAGCGCGGTTGCTAGAGCTGCCTCGAAACCCCACCCATAACAATCTGGTGTCTGCTGGGTCCTGGGCTATCAACCAGCATATGCGGAGTTTAAGATCTTTTACGCGCGCAACGACCCTCCTCCCCAGCATCTACCACCAAAGGGTTATGAGTTGGCGTCACAGTTTAACGCCTTGAGGCCATTGGGCTGGAACTCTGTTCAGCAAGTGTGACTAGGGTTTTTCATCGGGATTTCCCTCAAATATGTCACAGTCAACACTCCAAGGCAGATTTACTATATCTGAGGCGTACTGATGCAGCTAATGGCATATCCTCAACGGACATAAGCCTCCAATACCCTTGTTCGAGGTCCTCCAACCCCCCCCCCCCCCCGTGTCAGTCTCTCGCCTGATGATCGGGGCCACCGATGGAGCTCCTGAGGGCAAGACTGCACTAAGCCGAGGTTATTCCGCAGTCCCAGCAACCTCTTGCAAGACGTCACCGAATGTGCAAGTGCATACACCAAGCGCGGTTGCTAGAGCTGCCTCGAAACCCCACCCTTAACAATCTGGTGTCTGCTGGGTCCTGGGCTATCAACCAGCATATGCGAAGTTTAAGATCTTTTACGCGCGCAACGACCCTTCTCCCCAGCATCTACCACCAAAGATTTATGAGTTGGCGTCACAGTTTAACGCCTTGAGGCCATTGGGCTGAATTAATAATAATAATAATAATAATAATAGTGCTTCTCTGTCAATGGCTGATGCATTTCTGCACATGCGCCTCCATCGTCTCACCCGTGAGGGGAGTACGAAGCATTGACGATAGGCTCTGATGACACCCCCGCACGGGCAGTTCCAACACTTCCAGACGGACCGGTATGCTCAATGAAAATACTGGTGGCACCGACGGGAATCGAACTGGCGACAGGGCCCAGATGGTAGAACTTGACCACTGGGCTATCACGGTGTCCAAAATAATAATAATAATAATAATAATAATAGTGCTTCTCTGTCAATGGCTGATGCATTTCTGCACATGCGCCTCCATCGTCTCACCCGTGAGGGGAGTACGAAGAATTGACGATAAGCTCTAATGACACCCCCGCAAGGGCAGTTCCAACACTTCCAGACGGACCGGTATGTTCAATGAAAATACTGGTCCAGAAATAGACCGGTATGTTCAATGAAAATACTGGTGGCACCGACGGGAATCGAACTGGCGACAGGGCCCAGATGGTAGAACTTGACCACTGGGCTATCACGGTGTCCATAATAATAATAATAATAATAATAATAATAATAATAATAATAATAATAATAATAATAATAATAATAATAATAATACTATATCTGAGGCGTACTGATGCAGCTAATGGCATATCCTCAACGGACATAAGCCTCCAATACCCTTGTTCGAGGTCCTCCACCCCCCCGTGTCAGTCTCTCGCCTGATGATCGGGGCCACCGATGGAGCTCCTGAGGGCAAGACTGCACTAAGCCGAGGTTATTCCGCAGTCCCAGCAACCTCTTGCAAGACGTCACCGAATGTGCAAGTGCATACACCAAGCGCGGTTGCTAGAGCTGCCTCGAAACCCCACCCATAACAATCTGGTGTCTGCTGGGTCCTGGGCTATCAACCAGCATATGCGGAGTTTAAGATCTTTTACGCGCGCAACGGCCCTTCTCCCCAGCATCTACCACCAAAGGGTTATGAGTTGGCGTCACAGTTTAACGCCTTGAGGCCATTGGGCTGAATTAATAATAATAATAATAATAATAATAGTGCTTCTCTGTCAATGGCTGATGCATTTCTGCACATGCGCCTCCATCGTCTCACCCGTGAGGGGAGTACGAAGCATTGACGATAGGCTCTGATGACACCCCCGCACGGGCAGTTCCAACACTTCCAGACGGACCGGTATGCTCAATGAAAATACTGGTGGCACCGACGGGAATCGAACTGGCGACAGGGCCCAGATGGTAGAACTTGACCACTGGGCTATCACGGTGTCCAAAATAATAATAATAATAATAATAATAATAATAATAATAATAATAATAATAATAATAATAATAATAATAATAATAATAATAATAATAATAATAATAATAATAATAATAATAATAATAATAATAATAATAATAATAATAATAATAATAATAATAATAATAATAATAATAGTGCTTCTCTGTCAATGGCTGATGCATTTCTGCACATGCGCCTCCATCGTCTCACCCGTGAGGGGAGTACGAAGAATTGACGATAAGCTCTAATGACACCCCCGCAAGGGCAGTTCCAACACTTCCAGACGGGCCGGTATGTTCAATGAAAATACTGGTCCAGAAATAGACCGGTATGTTCAATGAAAATACTGGTGGCACCGACGGGAATCGAAATGGCGACAGGGCCCAGATGGTAGAACTTGACCACTGGGCTATCACGGTGTCCATAATAATAATAATAATAATAATAATAATAATAATAATAATAATAATAATAATAATAATAGTGTATCTCCTGCCAATTGCTGAGCCAAAAGGCCATGTGCATCCAGTCCTCCATTCCATAAGGAAAGTCTCCACACCAATCGGTGGAATAAAGGAAGTGACGGCATAGAACATTACTCTAGGAGCTTTATACCAATCAGCCCATGGAAAGGACCGATGGCCTATGTACTCCCTAATAATAATAATAATAATAATAATAATAATAATAATAATAATACTATATCTGAGGCGTACTGATGCAGCTAATGGCATATCCTCAACGGACTTAAGCCTCCAATACCCTTGTTCGAGGTCCTCCACCCCCCCGTGTCAGTCTCTCGCCTGATGATCGGTGCCACCGATGGAGCTCCTGAGGGCAAGACTGCACTAAGCCGAGGTTATTCCGCAGTCCCAGCAACCTCTTGCAAGACGTCACCGAATGTGCAAGTGCATACACCAAGCGCGGTTGCTAGAGCTGCCTCGAAACCCCGCCCATAACAATCTCGTGTCTGCTGGGTCCTGGGCTATCAACCAGCATATGCGGAGTTTAAGATCTTTTACGCGCGCAACGACCCTCCTCCCCAGCATCTACCACCAAAGGGTTATGAGTTGGCATCACAGTTTATCGCCTTAATAATAATAATAATAATAATAATAATAATAATAATAATAATAATAATAATAATAATAATAATAATAATAATAATAATAATAATAATAATAATAATAATAATAATAATAATAATAATAATAATAATAATAATAATAATAGGCTTCCTCAGACTATAGCATCAGATCCAGATCCTGGACATGTGCCTCCATTGGGTCACCGGGGTCCGCCGATCCCAACGCATCGTCAGAACACCAAACAGACATAGCAGCAACAGCAACAGCAGGGGCAGATGGGGGCTGTGAAGTGCATGAAGAGCTAGATGCGAGGGTGTTAGCTGAAGAGAAGAACTCGGAGACACTACGCTGCGCTCCCGAACCCCTCTCTCTAGCCAGGACGTCCACACTGCGCGGACGGCCGCGCCGCGCAACATCAACGTCACTTGGGGGAGAGGGTGACAGAAGCTGATGGAACCTCAGTGAGGTCAATCACCTCCTCGCCCCCATCCTCCACCCCAAGCTCCTCCCATTTACCCTCCCTAGCAGACCAACACTCAGACACATATGATCCAAACAACACATCCAACTTTGGAATGGGACGCAACGCTGTAACCCCTAACAACGCAGCAAGCCTAAAGTTACTGCGGAAGCGCGACTTCCCCTGAAAAAGCTTACAAAACAATCGTGATTGATCCACAGGCGACATATCATCCCAACCCTGCCGCACAGAGCCCTCCCGCTCCCGCCCAAGCAACACATCCTCCACCACAACCTCACCACCTACGACCTCACCACCCTCCTCACTCCCTCCATCCCCCTCAGCACCCCCCACAGCCATGCCACCGAGCCTCTGCATACTCAGCAACAGCTGCTTACGTCTCCCCTCATGCATGGGGCAATCCCATAAGAAGTGCGCAAGGGACTCATTGACATCATCATGACAACAGAAGCAGCGAGGGGACATGCCACTGACCAACTTGCTGCGGTACAACCGAAGGCGGTTGTTGCAGCTGAGCAACCTTTTCCGAAGCAGATTATAATGCGCATCATCAAGGGCTACCCATCTTGGGAACTCCTTAGTTCCAAAGACTTGTCTTAGGATGACTCGCAGGCCATCAGTAAGATCGCTGCCTGCCTCTCGCTTGTCCCACATCAGTTGCTGCACCATCTTGACGTCCTGCTGAAGGGCCCACTTGTCCACAGTCGAACACCAACCCTCGAGGTCCTTCTCTGAGCTATTGAGGAGCTCCTGAAGCCCTTGTTGTAGATCCATTGAGTCCCTGATAGCGCCTTCGGCCTCCGCAGTCCAGTCGGATTCGACTTGAGATGCGATGACAGGAAATCGCTCCTCCGGTAGAACACGCAGCCGTCCATAGAACTTCAGTTGCGCCGCCCGCCGCAAACGCTCCGCACTCAAAGAGCGCGCCAGAAAGAGTGTAATCCACTTGCTTGTCTTAGGGCTGATGCCGAGAATCATCCTCATGGGCGCAGCATTGCTGCCTCCAGCTTGGTGAGCTGCGATACGGGGGCACGCCAGACATCGAAGGCGTACTTCAGCTTGGCCCCCACAAGTTGATTCCAGCACATGAGACGATACCTAGCTTGTATCTCACCTGCACACCACAAAGAGTACCAACCTGCGGTGGCGACTTCAGTGACACGCGTAGCCCGCAGGGCCTGCTCCTTCCACTTCAGGTCGTCGGTGATAACCACTCCCAGGTACTTGTACTGACTGGTGACACAAAGCTTCTGGCCGCGAAACCACACCACGGGCTCACCTCGCTCCCTGATACTTGGTCGTTTCGCCTTGCTCGACGTGTAAATGGGCATGATTTCCGTCTTGCCGGGCTTCAAGTTGACTTCCAGCCGGTAATCTTCCGCGAACTTGGCCACAACATTGACCATCTTCTGGAGCTCGGTGCGACTGTGAGCGATGAGGGCCACGTCGTCCGCGTATAGAAGTGCCTTGATGTCGTTCAGCCGCTTCACATCCGTGATCTTGAGGGCACTCGCCAGCCGATCACACAGCTCATCGATAAAGACGTTGAAGAGTGTGGGAGAGAGAGGGGACCCCTGTTGGACGCCTACACCCTCCAGTACTTCGGGGTGAGTGCTCCATCAACTAGCACTTGCGACGAAGTCTGCTCGTAGCACCTGCGTAGCGTGCGCCAGAACTTGCCCCTTACACCCAGCTTCCAGAGCCTCTCAAATAGACCATCTCTCCAAACAGACGGGAAAGCCTTGCGTAGATCGACGAACAGGACATACGACTCCCGCTTCTGCTGCTGACGCCCCTTCAACCTCTGCCAAAGGGTAAAGACCTGATCCGTAGTGCGACGCCCCGGGCGGAAGCCTCCCTGCTCTGGACGTAGCTTATCCGGGCCATCCACGAAGAGCGTTAGACGAGTAGCTAATAAGGACAGATACAGCTTACCAAGGCAACTAATAATCGAGATATCCCTCCAGTTGTCAGGATCCGTAGGATCCCCACCCTTGGGGATATTGACGATGATTCCCTTGCCCCAAGCTTTTGGAGTCCTCTCGGCTTCTCGAATCCAGTTGAAGTACTGCGTTAAGTAGCCATTGATGTAGGCGCCGCCATACTTGAGCATCTCGTTCTTCACTTTGTCCTCGCCACAAGCTTTGTGGTTACTCAGGGCACGTTGCCTTGCAAGGACCTCCTCTTGCGTGAACGGCTTGTCCAGCTCTTCGCAAGTGTCTTCACCTACTTCGTGCTCCTTCATAGCCCGGGCCACCTCATCTCTGAAGCGATCGTTCCAGTGGAACTGCCGCTTAGCTTCGGCTTCCTCCCACTCCAGCGAGCCTGCTTCTGCACAGCACTCCACCACAACAGCCGCACTTGCCGGATTTTCCCGTGGCTTCACCGAATTTTTCCGAAGTTCCTCCCACCGAGCGACCTTTTCCGGCAGCGTACACGCCAGTGAGCCATCCTCCCTTTGCACCGGCGCGGAGACCTTCGTTCTGCGTGCCCCGCCAAGCCGCTTCGCGAGTAGCCAAAAGCGCTTTGAGGATTGCTCGCGTTGACATTTGACTGCTTCTTCCTGTACTTGCTTGAAGGAGGCGGACTTCTTGGCCCGAGTTGCCTTCCGAATTTGCTTGCGGAGCCGTAGCCAATTCAGACGGGCTTCCGCATTCGATTCATCCCTCCTGTATGCTGCGTAGGCCTCCCGGCGCTGCTGAATGAGCTCAATTAGCTCCCCGTCGAACCAATTGTTGGTGAAACGGGGTCGTATACATCTGGAGCCAAGGACCCGGTGCGCCGCCATTCGGAAGGACTGCGCCACTCGCTCGGTGACGTCATCTACCACCCGTTGGCTGTCGGCACCACCCGATAGGTCAAGCTCAGGCAGCTGACGCACTCCAAGCTTCTGTAGGCAATCCTGGAATACGTCATCGAACTTGTCGCGTAGATAATCCAGCGCTTGCTTCGCAGCGTGATCATTACCCGAGACACCAGCACCAATAAGCTTATCAACACGAAAGGACCTGTAAGGTTTCGCAGCCCGCTTTGGCCGGCGCTGGCCGCTCCACGTCAGTTCGGCCCATACTGCCTTGTGGTCCGTATCAAGATCATCTTCGCATACTCCGAACTTTGCTCCAGATGCCAAGCCAGGCGACGCGCAGATGTAATCGAGGAGGTGCTTGCCTGTGCCCATGCCGCGCTGCTCACGCCGGGACCACCAGTAGGACCCTTCCACTGGGCACGAGAAGCCGCTCAGATTTCGCAGGCCCGTAGCGACGAGGACAGCCGCGAGTCTCTTGCCGTTCTCCGAACGTACCGGTGCTCCCTTATCATCGACCTCCCCGTGCTGACCGACGATTTCCTGCCGAGTAAATGCCTGGGGGCTTCCAGTTCCGGTTTGGTGATCTTGTTGAGGTGAGCATTCGCAGGAAACAGTACCGAGATGGGTTGAAGATAGGATTCACATGAGCCGAGATGGGGCTGAGTTGACCTGTTCCAACTCGGCTCCATTTCGGCTTCATGTTAATCCTATCTTCATCCTATCTGGGTTTTGTCTCCTCCCTATCTTCGCTTCTTCGGGGTTGCCTAACTGGAACACATGATGAGCGCACGTTGGAGAGGGGCTTCAGTCGGTCCCAATGCCTTGCCAGTGCCTTGCTGCGTTGCCGTGCCTTGCCCCATGCAGTCACACCCTCCACCGTTGCATTTCTAACTGAGCAGCTTCGGCTGGGATTACTATACTTGTCTGTAAGACCCTATAGGTACCGCTAGGTTCGCGCCTTCTATACCCACGTGGGGAAGGAGTTTCAGCGGCACGCCGTCCGATCTGGCTCCACTCGGGGACACCCGTACCTCATGATGTGTATTGTTAGGAGCAGCTGAAAGTCCATAAGGCATGAGAGTAGAGGCGTTGGCGATGCGATGGAGAGTGTGTGTAGTGCGTGAGGCAGGTTCTGGCGACGCTGGGGGTGCTGGCAGGCGCCCAAGGGCACGAAGCGACGCGGCAGCGTCCAGTGACACCGGCGGAAATGCGTGTAGTGTGTGTTGCAGATACCGCCGATGCTATTTGCATGGACGGGCGCTTTCCTCGGCGTAAAGAGGCGCGGCGGTGATGGCCAGCGACATTGGCCGTCTACTACTCTCAATGGATTACAAATACGCGAAGCACGGAGCTACCACTGTGGCCCTTATTGGACAAGGTAGAATCGCCGAAGACCTGGACAATCCCCGTGGGAATGCCTCTTCGACGGGCTCTGGCCCGATGTCCCAGGATGGGAGGATGAGGGCTCGCGTATATGACGGAATTCCTGAACCACGTGGAGAGGCTATCTTAGCTGCGCCTCATCCTTCCTCCCCAAACCTGGCACACGGGTCGGCGCTTCAACATAAGGCGAGCGGCGCTATATGGCAGATGGCACCGCCGCCTCGACGGTACCGGCGGGTAGATCGGTACGACAAGGACGGGCGTAATCTGATTGTCTGGGGGCTCTCAGAACGCGCCAATCTACAGGAGATCGCCTCCAAAATGAGCGGTCTTGGTCTGGTGGTCCCGGTAATGGAGTGGCAAGGCCAGCGAATGTCTCGTCACCTGGAGCTGGTCTACGAGGACGATGACAGCAGGCAGACGGCGTTGCAGCAACTCAAACATCTCAAATTCTTCGGCAGAGGGGTCAATGTGGCCCTTGGGCGCAGGTTCAGGGACAGGGAACGTGTCCGAAGGCTTATTCGCATCCATCTGCGTGGGGAAGCGGCGGTCCGGAAGGAGGAAGCTGCGACGGGATATCGCGTCTTGCCTCTGCATGAAGAATGTGTTGATGATGTGCAGGTGGTGTCTTCGGAATTGGCTGCCGATGCACCTAAGTGTGTGTCTGAGTGTGCTGATGTGTATGTGGTGCCCCTGCATTCGGCGGCCAGTGCAGTGGGGGACCAACCTGCGCAAGCACCCGCAGAGGGGGCAGCACGAGGGCGGAAGCCAAGCGCGGCCGTCGGGTCCGGAAACGAGCCAAGAAGCACCGCTCCAAGCAGTTCGATACCGGCTTCAAGCTACTCGTCGCGAGTCACAACTGGCAGGGTAAAACGGGATACGACAACGTAGGCACGGCGGAATGGGCATCATTCTACAAGCACGAGGGCTGGCTAGTCATCGGGGCTCAGGAGCACCGCATGGGCAAGAAGCAACTTTCCAAATGCAGCCTGGATGGATTCCGGATTTTTGGAAAACCTGCGGAGGTCAGCGAGAAAAAATCGCTGCAAGGGTGGGGTTCTATTCGCGGTGGCTAACTTCCTTGGTCCGTATTGCAACCTGGTGTCAGCCCCCGTCGACCACCGGCAGCAAGTGTGGCTGCGTATCACCTCGGGTGTTACCGGCGCTCAGGATATCTATGTGGGCAACGGCTACTTTCCCAGGAAACGCAGGAAGAAAAGTCGTCAGAGGCGTATGCGGCCTGGCAGGCAGCTATAGCTTTTTTTGGAGCCAAAGGTCTTGTGGTCACGGTGGCGGATGCCAACGCGAAGCTCGGGCCGGCATGCAGCCGAAAAGAGGAGGCATCGTCGGTCAGCACGGGAGGTCGATGATAAGGGAGCACCGTACGTTCGGAGAACGGCAAGAGACTCGCGGCTGTCCTCGTCGCTACGGCCTGCGAAATCTGAGCGGCTTCTCGTGCCCAGTGGAAGGGTCCTACTGGTGGTCCCGGCGTGAGCAGCGCGGCATGGCACAGGCAAGCACCTCCTCGATTACATCTGCGCGTCGCCTGGCTTGGCATCTGGAGCAAA
>WBZZ01002013.1:0-55903 GCA_019918135.1 Paulinella micropora
ATTGCAGGTGCCACCCTGCCACACATACCTTTTAAAGAAGATGAAGTCGACATCGAAAAAAATTAATGAGGATGTTCGCATCAGATCTAGCATCTTCAGAGACTGTGCGTCCTGGAACTGAGATAAGGTGTTGTCGACATGATCAACTTTCAAGGATGCCGATCGCAGCAGCAGCAAAGGACAACACCTTATCCTGGAACTGATAAGGTGTTGTCGACATGATCAGCTTTCAAGGATGCCGATCGCAGCAGCAGCAAAGGACAACATCTTATCAGTTCCAAATTTGCACCAACGCAGCTCAACGCGGGGTGTGCCTGTTTGCTACTTTGCACCAACCCAATTCCGGCTGTGGAAAATATTGGCAAAGGATAGTCAGAAATATGAATTTAGCAAAGTTTCTTCTCCTAAAGTTGTTTTTTTTGCAAATTGTAGTTCACACCTTGCGCTATTTTTGTTCCACCACACACTTTTCTATTTTCTTTCCCGACTCACAAAAAATACTTTTTGATTCCACTTACGCCCTGTCTGTGTGTGTGTGTGTGTGTCACTGTGTGTCTGCCTGTCTGTCTGTCTGTCTCTCTGTCTCTCAAAAACGGGGAGGGACGGGGGGGGGGGGGGGGTGAGTACAAGCCTCCCACCCCCCCGCCCCTTTTAAATTTTGCTATCGTTTGCTATTTTTGCCATATTCGTTCATATAAAAGAGATAACAGCATAAATCCCCATTTTTTACACGGGTAGTATAGGGTGCCACTTCGGCACACCCACTCAGAACACAAAAAACAAAAAAAGTGATTTTCTGTTTTCCCATTTTTCCCTATTTCGCTCTTTTGCGACTTTACTCCAAAACCGCAACATCGGCATCAGCTCCGCGACATTCATCAAAATTATCAACAATATTTACTATCTGGCGGATCTGCCCACTCATAAATCAAAAATTACCTTTTTCTTTTTGTGTCTTTTGGTTTCAATTATGTTTTCTGGTTGTATGTCTTCTTTTTTTAACTGTTGCTTTATTTTCTTCTCCTTCGTTATCTCTTGAACTTGTTCGTTAATTTGCTTTTCATCATCAACTGGCTTTTCAAACTTAGTCTTTAACAACTCACGGGGGCTGACTAGTTCTTTGTTGGATAGCACAATCTTAAATCCATTTCTACCCAAAACCGTATATATCTGCTTTGACCAAGTTCGTCCGCCTTTTGAAAATAGATTTCGTTGAACTTCCCGTCTTACCTTATCGCCCGGTTCAAATTCGTTAATACTTTCATCTCTTTCAATTTTTTGTTTATTAGTAGCTTTTCCATTTAATACATCAATTGGTCTAGCTTTGATTGTTGGATGAAAACGATTATTGTAAGCTTTGACCATATCATCAATGTATGAGACCCAGTCAAAGTTCCCATTTGTTTCAAATAGTATATCAAACCACCTTCTAATAGTTCTAATGACTCTATCAACTATTGCGAGTGCTTTGTGGTCTCCTACTTCAACTGTTATGTGTTCAATGTTATGTTCATCAAAATATTTATTAACTGCTCCTTTAAAATATTTATTAACTGGAATAGATTTTAAACCAGTATATACTTCATTCGCCGTTTTATTTTTTAGTGGTCTAACTTCTAAAAATCTACTATTAGTGTCAATCCAAACCAACATAAAGGCATATTTTTATTACCTGGTTTATCTTTTAACTTAGACATATCAGCCAAATCTACAAACACTTGTTTCAACGGTTTATCAGCCCATATCGTATTCCATTTCTTACTTTGTTTTTTGTGATAATGTAGTTCTAATGCCTGTTGCTCTTTCAGTTCTTGTATATGGTCGTCCATCGCACCTCCTAATATTTTATAACACCTAATGCTTTATCCTTATATATTGCTCTTTCTTTTTTTCCTAGTTCAAAACAATAATTAGAACAAAACTCATACATATAAAACCAATCAAAACTATCATCAATTGCTGTAATCTGTCTGTTCGCTAAACACAGAGTTAATCCACACACATAGCAACTAGTGAAGTCATACATACGATGATTATATAGGTAGTCCATAATGTGTAAGCGAACATCTAATGGTAAATCTTTTATCTTGTTCATATATATTAAAACTTCAAAAATATCTTTGAAACATCATTGTTTTCTTTTTTTGGTTTCTCGGGTTGTTGATTATAAACATTAACCGATATGTTTGATTTCTTGCCTTTACCCTTTTTAGGCTGTTCCTCTTCCTCGCTTTCCTCGCTCTCACTCTCACTCTCTTCTAATTCAGGCAGTTTCTTTTTTACCGCTTTCTTCGCCTTCTTCTGTTTAGTTTTCAATTTCATACCCGCAACCCGTCGTGCGACAATATCTACAAAGTCGTGTTCAACCTCTTCATCGCTTTCACTGCTTTCCTCACTTTTCTCGCCGTCTCTTCCATCAATCATATCCTTTGTCAACTGCTTCTTAGTAATGTGGTCCATCTTTTCGTCATTGTTCATTTCTTTCACATTCTTAGCCTCTTCCTCCGCTAGTAGCTCACGGGCCCTCTCAATCTTTCTCTGCTTAGCCTTTTCCTTTCGCCTCGCATTAGCAATTTTAAGATTTTCTACCGAAGATTTACCCGGCATACTTGTTTGCTATGGGTTGGTATATTTTCCTAAATATAATATTTTAATTCAGATAATATATACAATGGGTAGTCAATTCAAGTCGCTATTAGGCTTGTCTGAAATTGCGGTGGATTCACTGGACATAAAAATCTTAGACCTTACCAACACTAATATAGTGGGCTTAAATACAGACAGAGTGCCAGAAGATGCTGACCCCGTAAATCTTTATTTCACTGACGGACGGTTTGATACACGATTGGCTACCAAATCAACAACAGACATTAAAGAAGGAAAAAATTTATACTACACAGAGCAACGAGTAAGGGACAACGACGAAGTCAAAGCCTCAACTCAACACCGCTCTAATACAAGTAATCCGCACCAAACCAGTCTATACAATCTCATAGACACTAACATATCCGCACCAACGGTCGGGCAATACTTAACATATAATGATGTGGATGGTAAATGGAGAAATACAACCATTGGTTCAATTGATACACTCACAGATGTAGTCATTACAGCACCAATTGCTATGAATAGTTATCTCACATATAACTCAATAAACTGGGTAAATAAAACCGATAAATGTTGATGAATTCGGCAATATTAGTATGGGCGGTAATTTGAATATAACAGGAGTTAATTTACTAAATACAAAAGATGTTGATACTTGGATATCAGAGCACGAAGACAATCATGATAAAGTGTCAGCAGACGGCTCAATTAATACACACAGCGATGTTTTAATTACAGGCACACCAGCCGATAACCAATTACTCATTTATAGCACGGGACAATGGAGAAATACAAACTCACCTTTTCTTAGATTGGATGGCACCGCGAATATGACGGGCGGATTAAATATGGGAGGATTTGCTATTTCAAATGTCGGTAATGTTGATGGTATTGATGTTTCTGCTCTTGATAGTGCTGTGGTTAAACTAACAGGAGACCAAACCATAACAGGGAATAAAATATTTACTACTTGTTTAGGTATAAAAGATTCAAATCCATTAAACACGGGTAAGTTATTCTTCAATTACAACAATAATATGGGTTCTATTTATTCGTCGGAGGCAGGTGGAGCGACGGGCTATCCACTAAGCATTGTTGGTTCTTCCATACTTCTTGCTTCTACCACGGGGAGTGGGATAACACTGACTGGCAATGTTTTAAATTTTAATAGCACAACAGCAATCAGCGGACTTCCAGCCCCATTCTATGACGGCGATGCTTCAACAAAAGCATATACTGATACGAAACTAGCAAAGGACGGCACAACGGCTATGACGGGCAGTTTAAATATGGGCGGTTTTGCGATTACGAATGTCGGTAATGTTGATGGTGTTGATGTTTCTGCTCTTGATACCGCAGTCGTTAAACTAACAGGAGACCAAACCATAGCGGGGACTAAGTCATTTAGTAATGAAATTAAAGCAAATGCGGGGATAACAACGACAACATTAACAACAAGCGACAATGTAGTAGTAGGAGCAGGCAAAAGTGTTTTTATTGACAGAAAAGCACTCGCCAACAATAAATTAGTCTTATGGGACGGAGGGGCACTATCAACAACTGCGTTTTTTGGATTTGGTATTGCTAGTCAAACTTTGGTTTATAATGTTAATGCTTCAACCGATAGTCATATATTTTACTATGGAGGGACAAACGAATTATTCAGGATTAACAATGGAGAGGTTAAGGCTTCAAAGGTAATAACAGCAAGTGCGGGAGTATCAACAACCACATTAACGGCGAGTGGGGCGATAACAGCGAATGGCGGATTAAATATGGGGAGTCAGAGTATAACAAATGTAAATCTGGTTGATGGTGTGGATGTTTCTGTTCTTGATACTTCGGCGGTTAAAACCTCAGGAAACCAAACCATAGCAGGAATTAAGACATTTAGCAGTGCCCTTGAAATAACTGGAAATTCAACGAACGCAACAACAAAAGGAACATTCGTGGTTTTTAACTCCACAGCCAATATAGGAACTATCGGATGCCTTGATATGGGCACGGGCGTAAATTATAACTTTGAAATAAATGCCAAAAAAATAAGTTTCATTATTGATGGGGCAATCGTCGGTTGGGTAAATGCTTCGGGGCTAGATTGTAATAGTAGCAAAATAGCCAACCTTGGAACTCCGACATTAGCGGCCGATGGAGCAAACAAAAGTTATGTAGATACATTGGACGGGCAAAATGTAAAACTAACAGGAGACCAAACAATAACTGGAAGTAAAACATTTAATGGTGCGAGCACTGTGATAAAATATCTAACTTTAACGAACAACGCCGATTTTAATAATCAAACTATCACTAATGGTGGAAATATAACATATAATGGGGCGAGGATATTAAACCAAAATGGAGGGGACATATTCTTTTCACAGACGACGGGTGATTGGCAGTCTTTCTTATATACTTTAAATACTGATTCAAGTGGAACCGCCGACCAAAGAGGCTACCTATTCACGAATGTAGCATTTGATGTAAAAGGAGCAGGACTTTATATTTCAAAACTTTTGGATAATAAAAGTGCTTCGTCTGACATTGTCCGTTTTAACAATGCTGGCGGTATGCGGTTTTATGGTGCCTTAGATATGAATTCAAATAATGTAACAAGTGGCGGAACAATAACGGGAACTACATCAACGGCAACTGCTGGTATGACTACAACAACATTAACGGCGAGCGATAACATAGAAGTAGGAGCGGGTAAAAGTGTTTTTATTAATAGAAGTGGAATAGCAAACAATAAACTAGTGTTATGGGATGGAGGAACAGGCTCTACAACTGCTTTTAATGGATTTGGTGTTATACTAAACACAATGATGTATAATGTTAATGCTACACGCGATAACCACATATTTTATTATGGAGGCTCAAATGAATTATTTAGAATTGGCAATGCTGGTATTACTGCTTCAAAGGCACTAACGGCAAATGCGGGGATTACATACACAGGCACACTAACAACGGCATCAGCATCAACTAATGGGGCGAAAATAGCAATTCAAGGACAAACAGACGGGACGAATGCGAGAGGAATGTTTATGTGGGACATTGGAGATTCAAACTGGGGGATTTATATGAGCCAGTCTGGGGCAAATAAAGCATTAAGCGGAACAGGAACGGCACCAGCGGGAGGAGTAGGCGGAGGATTAACTTCTTATGCTATTAGATTTAGAGTGAATGGTTCTTCAACGAGTGGGTTCATATGGGAGAATAATTCAAATACTGCATTAATGTCATTAAGAGCGAGCGATGGGCAATTATGGGTATTGTCTAATCCTATTCAATATTCAGACAGGAGAAAAAAAGAAGATATAAAGGAATGTTTAGGCTTAGATTTTATTAATAAGTTAAATCCAGTCTGCTATCGTATGATTGATGACAAAAAGAAATGTAGGACTGGCTTAATAGCACAGGAATTAGAAGAAGTACTAACAGAAATGGATATGCTAGATTTTGGCGGTTTTATAAAAGAAACAATTATGGTTCCGTGTCCAAAGCAAAGAAAAGAATATGAATTGAAAGGTGTGAGTGTTAATCCAGAAGATGTTAAATGTATTGATAGTGGTGATGTCGGTTATGGTATAGGTTATTCCGAGTTTATCGCACCATTAATTAAGGCTGTTCAACAATTATCAGAAAAGGTAGATAATTTAGAAAAAGAAAATAAAACTTTACTTAATATACTACAAGACCAAGCAAACCAACTAGCCGAAATCCGAGCGGAAATATTTACCAATGCCACCGCCTAGATTACATCCACCACCACTTATTGATATGTCAGAAGGAGAACTAACACCAGAGTTGAAAACCGTGTGCTAGATGTTCAAATTAAGCAGGAAGAAAAAAAATTAGACCGCGAAATTAACGATGAATGGCGATGTTGTTGTTTCAAAGAAAGGACAGATGCGAGATTAATTAAATATTCTGTTCAGATGATAGTAATATGTAGCATAATCATTTTGTGTGTTGTCAGATTGAGCGACCCAGAAATTAGTTGTGCGAATGCTAATACGTTTATAGGCATACTCACGCTTCTTATTGGTATAATCTGCCCATCTCCGAAGTTAAATTAAAGACCAAATGTTGCCAATCCTAGCATATTATCAAAATGTGATTTACTTTTGAGATGATTTGATGAATATCCTACAGACACTATTATACCACATTTACATATAATCTTTTTTTTAGATATTTTCTCATAATATTCTCTAGATTTTTGAATTAAATTATTTCTATTTAGTTCTCTGCATTCTTTAGCTTTTTGTGATATATGGATTTTATTTTTTTCATCCCATTCTTTCTTTTTTTGTGCGAGATATTCCTTGTTATCTTCAATATATTCTTTTCTAGTTCTTCCATTTATTATCTTGTTAATACATTTATTTGTTTGTCTTATTATTTCACCTTCTCTTTTTCTTAAATTATCAATATTTTCACACGAATAATCTTCTATCAATTCAATGTAATTGTCTTCGTGTTGTATAATTTCAAAACTTGAAGTATAATGATACTTTCCACTTTTGTAGCATTTGTATTTTTTTCTATGAGCACCAAGTCGTTGAGCCAATGTCTGTGTAGTTGAGCCAATATATATTTGGTCCGTCTGATGGGACCTAATCGCATAAATTTTACCTTTCTTACAATCTCCAACTCGTGGCATATTGTTTGTTATCTTTCGTTATTATTATGTATCACTATCTTTAAATCATAATTTCCTTTCCCTTCTAGCTCAAAGAAGTGAGCATTCATACGAATATATTTTATACCAAGAGCTATCACCCGCACAGATTAGTGGAATGGCTTCATCAAAACTAACACACCAATCACTCATCGGCTTATACACACATCCTTTTTGAATACACCACACACAGCTTTCATTTTTTTATCACTGACCCGTGAATAGAAATCACAGGCGGACCGACCTAACACAGAGCACACAAATAATAATATTAATAACATAATATATTATACAAAATATAGTATGAGTGAATTCCAATACCAAAAGATTATTTTTCTGAGTAATGATTTTGCTGGTGGTAGCAAGACATTTGACAAAAACATTCAAATGAACTTTACACCAACAAGAATGAATGTTAAGTTTATCCACTATATGAATGATATGACAGAGACGAAAACGAAAATCCTTCATATGGACCGCATTGGAATTATTGGCACATTCGCCGATAGCAACACCGCAAACATTTCCAATCTAAGCTACAATTTGGGAATTATTAATTGGACCGACGGCCAGTATTCGTTTAGGGTATTGAAAACGGACAATGGCAATATTGAGACCGACCCACTAGCTGGAAGAATTGTTATTTGTTTAGAATTTCTAGCGTAGGGGCCTGCTCCCCCTACAACCCCGCTGTTGTGGTAAGCGATTAAAACAAAAATATATTTTTCTATATATAGTTTTTTGAGGTCGTAGGAGGTTTTTTGAAAAAAAAGCTCTTACATGGAGAAAATTAACAATGTTAAAGTTAGAGTAGTTAAGCAAAACGGCGAAGGGGAAAAACTCGCAAAGGGCTACAAGTTATTTGATGAACCGTATGCCAATATTTTTCTTCTCGCTCGCAAGAAGAGTGGCAAGACGACCGCACTGTTTGAAATCCTGAAACGAACGACCGATAAAAAACCCGTATTGTTATTATTGCCAGCACAATACACAAGGACCACATTTACAAAGAAATGGTGAAGCACTTCAAGAAGAAGGGAAACCCAATGGCGATATATACATACTTGAAAACCGATGGATACAGTGTGATTGATTACGAGTTAGACAAGCTCAATAAGCCAGACGAGGAGCAAGAAGGTGAGATTGTTCAGGATGGTAAAGAGGAACCGAAGCCGAAATTTTTATATTTTGGTAAAGAGGAAGAGAAGAAACAGGAGGGAGGCGAAAAACCACCGAGACCGAGCAAATACATTACACCAGAAGTAGTGTTCGTGTTAGATGATTTGGGTAGTGGGTTAAGGGATAAGTCCGTGAGCGACCTGTTGAAAAAGAATAGACACTACAAGTCAAAGGTGATTATGAGCTCTCAGTATCTTAACGACATGAAGCCTGAGGCGATTAAACAGCTAGACTACCTTCTTATTTTTCCAGGACAGTCTCAGGATAAGATGGAACTCGTGTATAAGCATCTGGACCTCGGCTACGACCTAGACTACTTCATTGAAAAATATCACGATGCGACGAAAGAGAAGTTTAACTTTTTGTATGTGGATTCGGTATCGGACGAACTGAGGCAAAATTTTAACTATCGCTTGCGATAGTCTATTGTCCCGCTTGCGGGACTAATTTTAATAAACGATTTTTGTAATTTTATTATTTATTTTTTCAGAACTATATATAGGAACCTTTTTTGAAAAAAAGCTTCACCAAAAACCGGAGGTGCGGAGGTGGAGTCTCTGCATGCCAACATCACCAGTGATTATTTCACAACCAGCAGGATACAATATCGGATACAATCCAAGCCCAGTCAAAATGCCACAAGCGGGAGGTGCGAAGAACAAGAAGAAAGGAAAAAAGAAACAAACAGGAGGCAAAGTTAATTGGAAAAAAGTCGGACAAGCGATATTGGATGCTACTAGGTTTATCAAGAAGAACCAATTGATTTCAAGGGGTGCTACTTTTCTGAGCGATGTCGGAGTGCCTTATGGGGACCGTGTAGCGAAGGCCGCGATGAAGCAAGGCTACGGCAAGCAACGAGGCGGAGCAGTCAAATTTCGGTAGGCGAAGTCTCTGCGAATGTAAAATCTTATATTAATTTTTTTTACTCAATATAATAGTAGTAATGCGAAGTAAGCCAAAGAAGAACCTTAAGCAACGACCGCCGAGGATATACAGAACCAAAGATGGCAAGCCATATATTAAAGTGAAAGGCAAACGAGCATATCTCAACTTTGGCGAGAAAACGAATGACCTTTCAACACTTCAAATCGTTAAACTGTTTTTGAAATATATGAATAAACCCAAACGGCGGGGTCGTACAAAAGAGCGAATAGTTAAGTCCGAATTCAACCGCCTTGAACACGAGAACCGCAATCAGGTAAATAATCAGCTAGATAAAATCCAACTGGAAAAGTATGAGCACATACACGAGCTAGAAAAGAAAGACAAAGAAGCAAAAGAACAACAAAAGAAAATAGAAGAGCGAGAAGCCGAAACGAAAAGAAATGAACTCGCACTCATACAGACTGAAACAGCTCAAGCTCAAAGAATGGCTACTATTGACGGAGAAATAAAAAGACAAAATGCGATTAACGATGCTTTGGTTGAAAGAGCAAGAACATTGAATGAAGTAAAAGGTCAATTAAAAGAAGTGAAAGAAAACAAAGGGAAAGAAAAGGAAGACAGTATGTTTTGTCCGAAGAAGAAGCCATAGCATTTGCTGAGGAAATTCAAAGAAGGAATGATGAAGCGAAACAACGACAAGACGATTTAAGACAGCAAGCAATGGAAGCAGAACAGAAAGCGGAGGAATCAGACAGAAAAGCATTTATAGCAAATCTAGAAAGAGCTCAAACACTATTCGCTAGTGGTGGCAAGAAAAGACAGATTAGTGTCAATAGTTTAGCAAAAAAACTAGGGTGGAAAACGAGGGGGAGCAAACACGGAAACAAAGATGCTGAAGGCAGAACGGCCAAAGGTTATATTCAAGAAATCATAGCTGTTAGACAGGGCGAACTTAACATAACAGCGGGTATGACACTTGAAGAATTGGAAAATGCTTTAATAGGTCTAACCGCACAGGGCGGAACTGGTGCTAAAATATTAACTAAGATGATGATAAAAAAGCATTTGAAACGAAATGAATGGAAGACCAAATCAAAGAAAAAAGAATTAGTAAATACCCTAATAAACAAAATGTATGCCGACCCCAACACATATAAAACACTTTCAAATGAATTCCAGATACAACAAACAACCACCGAACCACCGCCAACACCAGAGCAACAACCGCCAGCCACCGAACCACCAACAGAAGAGCAACAACTACCACCCCCAGAAGAGCAACAACCGACAACAGAAGAGCAACAAAAGCTACCCGTGAACTTAGCGGGGGAAGGCAGAGGATTAATGACAGATGAAATAGACAACATTATGAAAAAGCACGAATGGTATTTGGGGACTGTGGCGAGCGACGAAATAAACAAACTGAAACCAGAAAAAAGAAAGAAGTATGGATTTATAATGAACTTAGATAAGTCTAGTCAAGCAGGCTCACATTGGATTGCTGTTTACTGCTCATTAGACAGCGATAGAAGTATAGAGATATATGACCCTCTCGCACTGTATAAGCCGACTGAGCTATTTCTACACCAAATGAAACAACTTATAGACAAGAGTAAGCCGAGTACTTATCTGCTTATGAAGGTTAATCAAGTTAAAAACCAAAGGAACACAACAGATACCTGCGGGTGGCATAGTATGAGGTTTCTTTTAGAGCGAGCGAAAGGGAACCGCTTTAAATTTGCCAGCGGCTGGACGGACTTAAAAGAAAAAGAAGCGGATGAGTTGAAAACCCAGAACGGCTACGGCTTTGACACTTTTATCTAGGTAATTAAAACAAAAAAATATATTTTAGAATATATAAACTCAATTGGAGGTGCGATGGAGTATAAAGGTGGTCGTGCGAGTGGTATTTACTATACATATTAACAGCAAAAATCGGATAAATGGCACAGATTCAGATTTTAGTTATGAAGTGAATATGAAATCGCTAGACAACCCGACACACTGTAAAATTCTTCATATCTATGAGCCGAAGTCGTATTACTCTGTGGCAAGTCCTTACAACACTTTTATTCTAAGTGAAGACGGATACGAGGCACTCATTACGATACCCGAGGGCAACTACACAATGGGCAACTTAAAAAATAAACTGACCGAGGTGCTAACCGCAGACAGCCCCAACGACTACACATACACAGTCACGAGCAACAATACCAACATTGAACCAGAAGACGGCAAGCTATTATTTACCGTAGCGAATAACGGAGGCATCCAACCGCGATTTATATTTGACACCGAAACACGTATCCACGAAGTAATGGGTTTTGACCGCGACTCAACATATTTCTTTGCTAATAATACCATTAGGTCGCCGAATGTCATAATCTTGACTGGCGAAAAAACATTATATCTACAATCAGACCTCGTCGGCGAAGGCGATAATCACGTGCTCCAAGAAATATACACGGCGAATGAAATCCCGTTCGGCTCTGTTATCTACGATGGCTCGGGTAGTGAATACGGAAAACGGCTATCTACTAGTTCAAGCAATGTGTATCGGTTTTACTTAACTGACGAAAACGACCAACCCATTAACCTAAACGGTTTGGGTATCGTAATGACATTGTTGATTTACCGCGAGACGAATTATTTTAATTTATTTACATCATTTTTTAATTTGTTAAAAAGCCGTTAATTAGTAGGGACACCCTACAACCCGCAAGAGTTTTTTTTAGATCGTAAGTTTACAATTAATTTTAGAATTTTTTTTCTCGTATTACAATATATAGCGACCTTTTAAAAATCGTTTTTGAGATCGTAAGTGGTTTTTGAAAAAAAGCACTTACACAAAATGCCAACACAACACGGAGGCGAACTAGATTTCAGCAAGACTGACTACATCAGTGCTTCTTATCGTTTGAATAAGCTAGCCCCTCGTGAGGGTTCTGGAACATTTGAAGTTACCACTGCTGGCGGACAAGAACGAAGCTTTGACCTTATCAGTCGTCCGTTCAATCTAGCCCGCTCTTATTTGAGCTTTACTTATACTCTGAGAACAGGTGGTGCTAACATTTATAGTAGAATTTTTATGGACTGCCTTTCATCCATTAGACAAATTCAGCTTCAAACTCGAAGCGGTGTTTATTTGTGCGACCTTAAAAACCTCGGGACGGTTACTAAAATGCTTTGGAAGCCCGAGACATCTTTGGAGGATTTCTTAGACCTTCCTAATCACGATATCGCTACTGGATACGGCTGTATGCTTCAAAAGTGTAATGCGAATGGATTGATTAATGTTAGTGCTGTTGAAGCTACCAGAACAGATTTTCGTGGAATGACTGATGGTGCTAACAACGTGGCGGCGAGAACTCTTGCTATGTTTGCTGAACCGTCCATCGGCGCTCGCCGTCATAATGATACAGCAATAAGTGACGGGAGTGGCACACTTTCGCCTGTAAATGTTAATTACAACGAAGCAAAGTATTTGGCAGGTGTTAATGGTGCCGCTGCTATCAATGTTAAAATTCCTTTGAGTATGCTTATCAATACTATTTTCGCACTTGATAAGACTATTATGTTTCCAGAGATTTTGACGATGCGGATTGTGTGGAATGCGACTGACAGAGCTAGCTATACAGTGACTAATGGTGCGGCGACTGCTATTAATACTGCGAATGTCGGCTCCGCAGCGACGGCTGTCAGTGCTGATATTACTAATCTTGCTTTGTTTCTGGCTGTTGAAACTAATCCTGATGTCATTCAATCCATTCAGGCGAAGATTGCTAGCCCTGAGGGTATGAGCTTTAACATTGATTATCCTTATGTGTATAAAAACACTATCGCAGCGAGCACAACACAAAACATTATTATGAGATTTGACCGCGGACACGGTCGCAGATTGAAGAAGATTTATCACTCTGTTTTCAATAATTCGGAAACAAAGAATACGGCTTATGACCACGATTACAGAGCACAGGCTAAGGCTGTAAGTTTTTACACCACACTTGACGGAGCACGACAGCAGGAGTTTAATATTGATACATCCCAAGAAGAAGACTATATGTATTTGAAGTCAAAGATTGAGGGTTCAGCTTTGTTGAATGCGGACATATACAAATATAACTGGTTTTGGTGTGATGCTTGGGATAACACTCGTCCGCTGTGGAGCAAGGACCAGAATGAGATTAGCGGACTTGACCTGTCTATGGAGCGACGATGGGAATTCATTGCGACGACTGCGAATAATGCTCACAACCATTACACCGTGGCCATTACTCAGCGAGAAGTTCAAGTGAAGGCGAATACCATTACTATCTCGTAAGTGCTTTTTTTCAAAAACCACTTACACTCTCAAAAATTAATTAAAAAATTTAGATTTATTTTTTTCATAATATAAACCTACGGTCGTAGACAGTATAAGAAACTTGGAGGTGCGGAGGCGAAGTCTCTGCTAATGGCCACTCACCAAAGAAATTTGATAGCACAAGACCCTGACGGAGACTTCATTAATGTCAAAGTCGGATATGACGGCAATGTTGAAACCAATAGTATGAAAACCGCTTTCGGCGAAGCATTGGTCGGTCAATTATCACCAGTATTACAAGAGATTTTCCCATACACTATCAATACACGAATATGGACATTAACTCAAACTGATGCTACCATTTCATTTAATGTGAATATGGCCGAACTTAAAACAGATGTGAAGACGACCGCGAATGCCATATTGACGAGTAAAAAAGAATTAAATACAGAACAGGTATGGGAGTTCTAACACGATTTACTGCTTTATGGACTACTGATGAAACGAAAGATTACTATTCATATATTGGCATAGGCGAAAGTGATTTTACTAATGGCTTCTATTTTTACAAAATAAAAGCGACTGGTATGAATATCGCCAGTGTTAAAGGAGGGGTGCCGACACTTTTTCCCCAGGCGATTTGGGATGACCCTTGTGATGGAACCAAAATTATGCCCGCCTTAGACTGGACCAAAGGGAATGTATTCCAGATTAAATTTCAATATCTTGGCTTTGGTGCTATAAGGTTCTACATAGAAAATCCATCAAGTGGAGAATTTCAGCTGGTTCATACAATTAGGTATGCGAATGCGAATGTGGGTGTTAGTCTTTCAAATACAACCCTACCTTTTTCAGCTTGTATCAGAAATTATGGAACTGGTAATGCTAATCAAATATTAAAAACAGCCAGTTGTAGTATGTTTATTGAGGGCACTAACACTGTTAATTCAAGCATATCAAACGAAGCGGAAGGAGATGAAAAGGCGAGCACCACTGAAAGTCCAATGCTCAGCATAAAAAATAAAACAACTTTTAATGGTTTGACCAATTATTCAATTGTTTATCCATCTCTTGTGAGCATATCAAACGAAGACACCAAAGTTAACATAGTGCGGATTGTGAAAACAACTGGAACACTTACTGGCGAGAACTTCGCGGATATTGATACCAAAACTTCAATGGTATCAAAGGACACCGCTGCGACTGCCGTTGGTGGTGCTACTGTGACTGACGTAATTCTAAAACTGTATGTTAATGCTACTTCAAGCCAGCTTATTGACCTGCGAACTTACGACATACAACTCTCTCCTGGCGAAAATCTAACATTTTTACAAAAGTCTGTATCTACTGTCGCGAATGGAGGAAATGTGAGTGCTATAGTTAATTTCTTAGAAGATCAATGAATCAAAAAAAAATACAAAAGACTTTACAAATACTTCTTCAATTCAGACATATTTCTACACCACGGCTGACGAACTAGCCATTCAATATATAGCTTATCAATCTTTGCGATATCTTCAAACTTCTTTCCCTTGTATTTGCCGAATTGAAAAGTGTCTTTGGGTTGAGTATTTCTCTTTTCTTCAATTGCTTTTATTTCGTCGTGGATTACCTTTTGGACATCTTCCAACGAGAAGGATTTTTTTTCGCCTTCAATGGAAAGCTTTTGGAACTTCTCACACAGTCTTGTTAGGGTGGTCATAGTAGGGCGGTATATATAGGGTAATATAAAAAAATAAAAAATAAATAATTAATATATGAACCTTTTGAAAAAGCTTCACCAAAACCGGAGGTGCGGAGGCGAAGTCTCCGCGAATGTCCGAATGGATAAAGTTCGTAAAGGCTTACTCCGCTAAGCATAACATAAGCTACAAGGAAGCATTGAAAAAAGCTGGTAAGGCATACAGGAAACAGAAGGGAGGCAGTGCGGAGTTATCAGAGGATGTCTATTTGTCGCGGTCGGATAGAAAGGGTGCGGACGGTTGGAAACCAGTAGCGAGCAAAGAGAAATCAACAGTGTATGAGAAAGATGGTAAGGCGATTGTAGCATTTAGGGGTTCAGTAGATAAGCGAGACTTGCTAACCGATGTCGCATTAGTAAAGGGAGTATTAAAAAAGACCCCGAGATATAAAGAAGAGCAGAAGTTGGTTGATGAGGTTATAAAAAAATATGGTAAAGATAACGTAGAGCTGACGGGTCATTCGTTAGGTGGCACGATAGCAAAAGATTTAAGTAGGCAGACGGGCGTGAGGGCTACGACATACAACAAAGGCAGTAGCACGAAGGACCTAATTGAAGGAGTAATGGACAGAGTGGCTGTGAGGGTAAATCCAAAAGGTAAGAGGGCGAAGACTGCGAAGCTAACCACGAACTACCGAACCGCATTTGACCCCGTATCATTGTTAGGAGCTACGGCTGTAAATGCTAAGTTAGTGAAACCAAAAAAAGGAATTCATACAATTAGGAGCTTCAAGGGTAAAGGAGCCAAAAAATGAACCTTTTTTGAAAAAAGCTTCACCAAAAATCGGAGGTGCGGAGGCGGAGTCTCTGCTTTTCATAACTCGTTTGATAGTCCAATATCGTTCAAGCAGGTGGCACGACTTAAAGCAACATATAACAAATTCATTGACAGTAGGTCTAGATTTATCCACGCTGGTGTTGTTCGGCCTTGTGAGCAGTGGATGGTGGATGAGAATGTCGGCTGGATGTCAGCATACGGTTTCTTGTCTGGTATCGTTTTTTTTCTATCAAACTTCTGCTCAATTCTACCAATCGTAATGAATATATGTTCTTTGGTATCCCTAGTAATAGTGTGAATATCGCCGTTATGAACAACCTTTGTATTACAACGAAACACGACCTGATGACCTGTTTTAAGTTGTTTATTTTGTTGCATTTTGTTATTGCTTTCGTGAACATTGTTGTTAGAGTGATGTAATATTAAAGGCGGGTTTTTGTCAGTCGGTTTAGGGTGTGGCTTAACTTGCTTATTGAGAGCATCTAATTCTTCAAGTGTTAGTATATTATGTAGGCAGTCTTTTGCTTTATGTTGGCTAAGCTCATTACCGCCGACCTTGTAATAGTCTTCTACCTTATTTAAAATAGATTGTAGAACTAGGTCTTTGGCCTGTCTGTAATTTGTATCAAGATTTATTTTTGTAAATAGCTTGAAAGTTTTTGACTTGTGGAATGGTTCGGATGTTGGGTCTGGGCAAGGAAGCTGAGCTAAGTGGCCGAATAAGACGATAGATACACCGCCGAATGGTCTGTTGATTTTAGTGTATTTTCTGAGCATATGGTCCAGACTTTCTAAATTCTTGGATGTAAGCATAGAAACTTCATCAATGGTTATTCGGTGATTAATTGCTTCTTCGCCAACTGGTATCGGTAGCGGTAGCCTATGATATAGCATTGTTAGTATTTTTTGGAGTGTATATTCAGAATTAATAACTTGGCGGGCATTGTGTGTCATAGCGGTTGATAAAGTCTTTTTGTTTTTGAAATGTGTGTTAGTGTATTTTGATGGCTGACCAGTTAGGTATTTAATCATTTCAGATTTACCCGTTCCAGCTTTGCCGTGAATGAGTAATAATTCTTGTTCTGGTAAAGGTTTGTATTCGTCTTTGGTGCTATAATCTGGAAGCTCTGTATCCTCAAAGGCGGAGAACTCTGGATATTGTTTATGTGGTGTTTCTAAGAATTTCTGTAATGGTAGTATGTCTTTGAAACCGCTATGTCGCTGGTATGTTATCCGTGGTTCGCCATTTATGTAGGAAACGAAACAAGTCATATTCAGTTGTGGGGCTATGAACTCGTCCTGTTCTAAAACCTCGGGACGAAATTCTTTTCCTGTTTTCATATATTCGCCTTCGTATGCGATACTGTCTGTATTAGAATATAACAAAGTCCGCCCAGTATTTACAAGCTTTAACATTTGGTTATGAAGAACTATCTTTTGGTATGCTAGCACATAGCCAGTTAAATGAGACATTTGAAATATGCTATCTGTTTGGTTTGTGTCTTGATATGTGTAAATCATTCGCTCTGGTAGTAGGTCGTCGCCCATTTCGGCATATTTGGTCTTGGCATATGGAACTCGTTTCAGAAGCAATAACCTATATCCTTTTTCTTTCATTATAAAATGTATTCGCTCATTGTATGACTTTGAAATGGTAGAGACTTGCTGAGTTCGGTGTATGGTCTTGTTCAGAGAGCCTACCAGTAAGTTGGTTGCTTTGGCTAAGGTGTCGTGTTCATAGCCAGGCTTATCAAAGTAATAATCTTGCATATTTGATATGTGTTCTGTGAAAGTTTCAAAAGGGTTGAAGTGGTTGTCTGCTACGTAAATTCTCTTAATAAATATCTTAACTCCTTGGTCAAACATATACAACAATGCGGGTATGGGTTGGCATTGGGTTCCTTTTGTGGTGTAGCCGTTGAAGAAGGTTGGAACTTTGAGGTGCTTCTGGTCGTAATCAAAGACAGCATAACCGTGTAGAGGTTTGACCTTGTTGTAGTATTCTTGTGTCATATTTTGGTTTATATTAATTATGTTGCGAGGAGCAATCGGGTATTCATTGAAGTAAGAAGACATTTCACCCATATTACCTAACGAAGCATTTGTATAAGCTTTTACCATATCAATCTGATGTATCATTTTGGGGCTTTTGGTGTGATGATTAACTGTGATTTGTGTATGGTATTTGGGGCTGTGTTTTTCAATGAGAGTTTCTATGAATAACTGTTTGAAGAACGATGCTAATGACCAGGCGGTAGTATCTTTAGGAACGAATGATGCGTGTTTGAAGCGGTCTGAACATTTATAGTTTAGTTTGTTTTCTTTATCCACTATTCCAATAATGTTTCCAGATTGGTCCATCATTGAATAACACTCCTTATGTTCTAATTCAAGTTTAGTTTGTATATTGTTGAGTTCTTCCTGTGATATCCATTTGTTCTCGTATTGGTTCGTAGATAGTTTCACATTGCTGGCTTCGTGGTTAGTAGCATATTGGGGTCGTGGCTCTGGTATGTTTCGTTAATATCGTATAATAGTTCAATTGACTTAATGTGTTGGATACAGATGTCTTTTTGTTTTCCTTGTATTAATGTGGCGTGATAATCGCTACATCTGATTATTATCTGTTTTGGGTATTGTTTGGTAGATGCTCGCCATAACAAATTCATACCATCAAATACATAAATCCTACATCGGATAAAGTCTTCCATTTCTGTTAGGTCCTTTTCTGTCGCATATTTGATATCCCTAAAGCGGTCTATTATAATATTGTCTCGCTTTCGTTTTCTATTGTTTGGGTTTGGAAAGTCTTTCATAATACATTCTAGCACACAGTTTATTTCACCCTGTGCCATTGGTATGACAGCATTATTTTGCGGATGAACTTAGTCAATGGTAATGACTTTAAGGTCTTTGTCTTCTCTTTGTTCGTAAAACCTTGCTTGCCGTTCTACAAAGTTTCTAACCGCATTGATTGACCGCTTTAATTCGTTAGCTCTGTATATCCCTCTGACTGGTCCGTGATATCCTTCATAATCCAGATGGACTAAATAACTTGTATTTGGGTTTAGCTGTTGGAGCTGAGCTTCCCACCCCTGGGCATATTGTATAACGAGTGAGCCTCTACGACCTACTAGTTCTGGACGGCCACCCGTTAGTCTGTTTATAAGTCGCAGTGCGGTTGGAGTTGTAATGCGATACCATCTTCTTTTGCCTCTTTGTCTGATGTAGTCTCCTCGTCGCTCAATATGGTAGAGCTGAAATAGTTCTGGTTGGTATTGGTCCATTGTATATAGATAGGCAGGATAATTTTTTTGAAAAATAATTATTTAATGCTTTACATATATATATATATTATTTGTTTAGATGTAAAATACTTTACAAAAAAAAAATATTGTTGATTAATCTGACTTAGTAAGTCGCTCTTCTAACTCCTGTATCTTCTTTTTGTATTCTTCTATATTTTATTTGTATTGAACTAACATCTTTGCTTTGGCTCGCCGTTCTTCGTATAGGCGGTCTTTATTGCGGTAATAGTATGCGAGAGCTTTCTCATTATTCCTTTTTCTCCTTTCGTCTCCTTCATATATCTTTGGTCGTGGCATCTTATATATATGTAATATTATTTTTATAAATGTAAATAATTATTTAATAATACATACCATTTCTTCAGCCGATAACCCATATCGCATACACGATAAAGTCAATCTGTTCATATATGTTTGTAGTATATCACATATTAAATCAAAATTTGGACTATCGCTATCTAAGAAATCTCGGTTTATCCATTTAGATGGCACATTAAAAGCAATTTTATTTTTTATATCTTTTTCAGAAATAGAAGACCTAGGAATGAAATGTAAATTAGGTGAGCTCACATTTTTACATATTGGACACACTAAATTATTTTCAAGATGACACGGCATACAAGTCGCATATTGACACTTACAGCATCTTCTCAAAACATCAGCAGTATCAAAACAAATATTACAATGAAATTGCGGTTCATCTTTTAGTTTCTCTATCAATGCTAATGTTATGTGCTTATGTGATACGATATTTTCTCTTACTTGCTTATATTGTAATGAAATTGTAGAATTATGTTTTATGAAATCATTATGTTCGCATTTTACGGAATAATATAATATATCAGTCTTAACATCTTTGATGTCTTCTAGTTTATGAACTCTACGAACAACTCCAGCATATTTAAGCTCTTTAAATTTGTCTAGGACTAGCTTATTTAAATCGCTAGCACACTTGATTTGTTTTCTCTTGTTTAGCATCTTATATATATGTAATATTATTTTTATAAATGTAAAATATTAATTGAAACCAAAAGACACAAAAAGAAAAAGGTAATTTTTGATTTATGAGTGGGCCGATCCGCCAGATAGTAAATATTGTTGATAATTTTGATGAATGTCGCGGAGCTGATGCCGATGTTGCGGTTTTGGAGTAAAGTCGCAAAAGAGCGAAATAGGGAAAAATGGGAAAACAGAAAATCACTTTTTTTGTTTTTTGTGTTCTGAGTGGGTGTGCCGAAGTGGCACCCTATACTACCCGTGTAAAAAATGGGGATTTATGCTGTTATCTCTTTTATATGAACGAATATGGCAAAAATAGCAAACGATAGCAAAATTTAAAAGGGACGGGGGGGTGGGAGGCTTGTACTCACCCCCCCCCGTCCCTCCCCGTTTTTTTTCTCTCTGTCTGTCTTTCTGTCTCTCGTCCGTCTGTCTGTCTGTCTGTCTGTGCTGTCTGTCTGTCTTTCTGTCTGTCTGCCTGCCTGCCTGTCTGTCTGCCTGTCTGTGTGTGTGTATGTTTGTATGTGTTTGTCTGTGTGTGTGTGTGTGTGTGTGTCCGTCTGTATCTCTGTCTGTATCTCTGTCTGCCTGTCTGTCTATGTGTGTGTGTGTGTATGTATGTATGTATGTATGTATGTATTTATGTACATGTACATATGTACATATGTATAGTAGTATAGGGGGCCACTTCGGCACACTTTTTCACGACATACCACCCGCCACACAGAGACACACACCGGCCGGCCCCGCCGAGACAAAATGGCAACGGACGGGAAAAAGTGGAAACAAATCATAAAAATGATACACGTAGCCTTTTTCAACATTGAACACAGTCACAGCTGTCAATTTGCGAAAAAAGAAATATAACGGGTTTTGCGATTTTTCTTGACTTTTTTTGTTAAAGTTTCTGTTAGATAGAAATATGAAATAGAACTCACCAGCCAATACTTCAATGCGTCTGCGCGTCGATTTTTGACGCATTGACGCACGCGTTTTTGCTCTGGCGTTTGTTTCTGTTGTTTTGTCGCAGCCACATCGGGCCATACAATATATCTTATATAAATGTCATTAAATCTTATTCCAAATAATTTAAAAGATAAAGATATGTGGAAAGAACAGTTTAAAGCAAATAGATGTGGTTAAAAAAACTAAACGAACTGAAAATAAAAGCAGAGAAAGAGATAGAAAAAGACGAAGATATAATTGAGAATATGAAGAAAGAGTTAATGAAGAAGAAGGAGAGACTAGTTGCGTTGAAAGAAACGATAGAAGAAAATGAGAAGGAGAGAGACGAGATAGAAGAAGACTTAATGGAGGATAGACGAAAGAAGTTGAAGAAAAGAAAGATCGAGAGTGAAATAAAATTGATGAAGCATTGGAAGAAGCAGAATAGAGGAATGATAGAGGCAGAGGAGCTTGTTAAGATGGAAAGAATGATTGAAAGGGACGACATTTACGGAAGCATGTATGATGATGAAGAGATTAGATGAAATAGGGATAGATGTAGGGGAGGGCAATAGAAATATGAATAGGTCATGTAGGGGATAGTTGAATATTATTTATATGAGGGCGATATTTTCAAAAGAAAGGCTTATAGCTATTGCTATAGGTTATATTTTCAAAAGCAAAATTTTATATTAAGTCCTGAGCACGACTTTAAACTACTCCTACACATACATACATAGTTGTCCCTCCTGTTTGTGTATGTGTAGGTTGATTGAATGGCTGAAGAGCAACCTCGTGAAGCCGACCCTGCTGTTGAGGCTTTGGCTGATGGAATTGGCGATATTGAAGTTAATGCTCAAGCTCCAGTTGTTGAAGTTAATGTTCCAGTCGAATTTGCTCGTAGAGGTGCGAAGAAAGGAGCTAAGAAAGGTGGTCGACAACCAGGAACCCCGAACGAAATCAGAAGGGGCGATACGTATTATGTTCTCATCGACAAGGATGTTGGCATAGCTAAAGTTTACACCGAAGAAAAGCAAGGCAGAACAGCAGTCGTTCGTTGGGGATTTAAGTCTGTGCCAAAAGATCGTGAACCGTGGTTGGCTGTGTATGAAGATGATTCGATGTCCCTTTTTTGGAAATGGGACAATATCGACAAAATATCTTCTGCTCACGAAAAATCAATCAAAACCGTTTACAAAGGTGTTTGGGATGTGTAATTAATTTTCTCAATAACAATTTTTTGTTCATTCATTCTAGTTTCAATATCTCCTACAGCGAGAGCTGTATTTACTTAACTTAGCTTCCGGACATTCTCCTGTATTACTTTAATTTTTCATAACTTACAAATCCAAAATTTCTTTTTTCTTTTTAATCCGTGTACTTGACCTTATGTTTTCCGGTTTTATATCTAATGACTTTAATAAGTGGCCGGTCTTTTTTTCTTTAGTGACTTCTTTGACTTTGTCTGCTAGTTGAGGCTTTATTTCTTCAAGTTGTTCTTCCATTTTAGATTTTAATAATTGCTGAGGGCTGACTATTTCGTGATCGGAAAGTATCAACTTGAAGCCTTTTCGTCCTTTTACTGTATAAACTTTCTTTGAATACTGAACGTCGCCTTTACTAAAAACAGTGCGTTCTAGTTCTTTTCTAACGTTTGAGCCCTTAGGAAATGAATTAATAAGACCGGCTCTATATATTTCTTGGTCATTCTTCTTTTTGCTTTCATAGACTTCCATAGGTGTGGCTTTTATTGTATTATGGTATGTGTTATTATAATTATAAACAATTTCATAAATGTAAGGTACCCAAATAAAATCGTCATTAACTTCCCACATAAAATTTAAATCGTTTCTTATTGTTCTAATAAATCTATCTACTATTCCCATAGTTCGGTGGTCGCCAACTTCGTTAGTTGTATGTTGAATTCCATTGTCTTTGATGTATTCAGCAACTTGACCTTTATATTCACTGCCGTTGTCTGACGTAATCCTTTTAGGTTTCGGCATTTTCTTTCATCCTTCTAATACTTCGCCAGTTGATTTATTTTTGATCGGTTCAATCCAGCCACGACGGGAATAAACATCAATCATTACTAAACCAAAGTTGTAGTTTTTGTTTCCTTTCTTAGTAGCTATTTTAGACATATCCATAAGGTCAATAAACACTTGGCTTAATGGTTCAGGTTCAGGAGCTAGTATAGTATTCCATTTTTTAGGTGCTTTGGATTGATGGTGTATTTCAGAAGCCTCTTCAATTTGCTGTTTTTCAAGTTCTTCTTCTTCATTTTGACTACTGTTCTGTGTGTGTTTGTTGTCCATCACCTACTGTTTTTGGTTCTATATATTAGAATTTTAAAAACATTTTTGAAATATCATTACTTTCTTTTTTTGGTTTATCGGGTTGTTGATTATAAACATTGACACTAACACGGCTAGTCTTTTTCCCCCCTTTCTTCGGCTGAGGCTCCTCCTCGCTTCCTCGCTTTCACTCTCGCTTTCTTCTAGTTCAGGCAATTTCTTTTTTACAGCTTTCTTCGCCTTCTTCTGTTTAGTCTTAAGTTTCATACCAGCAGCACGTCGCGCAACGATATCTACAAAATCCTGTTCGACCTCTTCCTCGCTTTCACTACTCTCCTCGATTGGCTCACCATCTCTACCATCAATCATATCCTTCGCCAACTGCTTTTTAGTAATGTGTTCCATCTTTTCATCTTCATTCATTTCTTTCACATTCTTAGCCTCTTCCTCTGCTAGTAGCTCACGGGCCCTCTCAACCTTTCTCTGCTTAGCCTGTTTCTTCTTCGCCTCCCACCCCTTTTCAAGGTTCTTCATAGCGACCTCTCTATTACCTCTTGGCATTTTCTATCTGTTTATATTATTATACAAAATAATATTATTTAGTTTTTAGTAATAAACAATTTCTTAATATACAACCTACGATGGGTAGTCAATATAAATCGCTCTTAGGATTACAGGAAATTGCTGTAGACTCGCTCGACATAGCCAACCTTGATTTAACGAACACTAATATTATAGGCTTAAACACTGATAGGGTGCCAGAAGATGCTGACCCCGTAAATCTTTATTACACTGACGGACGATTTGATGCGAGGTTATCTACCAAATCAACAACAGACATTAAAGAAGGAAAAAATCTATACTACACAGAGCAACGAGTGAGGGACAATGACGAGGTTAAAGCCTCCACTCAACACCGCTCTAATACATCAAACCCACACCAAACCAGTCTATACAATCTCATAGACACAAACATATCCGCACCAGTGGTCGGGCAATACTTAACATATAATGATGTAGATGGTAAATGGAGAAATACAACCATTGGTTCAATTGATACACTCTCTGATGTAGTCATTACAGCACCAGTGGCGATGAATAGTTATCTAACATATAACTCAATAAACTGGGTAAATAAAACCTTTCCGATAAATGTGGATGAAACGGGCAATATTAGTATGGGAGGTTATTTGAACATAACGGGAGTTAATTTATTGAATACAAAAGATGTTGATGATTGGATAACAGAGCACATAGCGAACAATGCGAAAGTGTCCGCAGATGGTTCAATTAATACACACAGCGATGTTTTAATTACAGGAACACCCGCCGATAACCAACTGCTCATTTATAGCACGGGGCAATGGCGTAATACAAACTCTCCATTTCTTAGATTGGATGGTCTCGCTATGATGTTTGGAGATTTAAATATGGGAGGTTTTAATGTAGCAAATGTCGGTAATGTTGATGGTGTTGATGTTTCGGCTCTTGACACCGCAGTCGTTAAACTAACGGGAGACCAGACTATAACAGGAAACAAAATATTTACTACTTATTTGGGTGTAAAAGATTCAAATCCATTAAACACTGGTAAGTTATTCTTCAATTACAACCATAATATGGGTTCCATTTATTCGTCGGAGGTAGGTGGAGCAACGGGATATCCACTAAGCATTGTTGGTTCTTCCATACTTCTTGCTTCTACAACGGGGAGTGGAATAACACTGACTGGCAATGTTTTAAATTTTAGTGGCACAACAGCAATTAGCGGACTTCCAGCCCCATTCTATGATGGTGATGCTTCAACAAAAGCATACACTGATACTAAACTGACCAAGGACGGCACAGTGGCTATGACGGGTAGTTTAAATATGGGTGGTTTTGCTATTACAAATGTTGGTAATGTTGATGGTATTGATGTTTCTGCCCTTGATACTTCTGTGGTTAAACTAACAGGAGACCAAACCATAGCAGGAACCAAAACATTCAGCAACATAATAAATGCTACTGCGGGGATTGATATGAAAAGCCAAAGCATAACAAATGTTAATCTTGTTGATGGTGTGGATGTTTCTACTCTTGACACTTCTGTCGTTAAACCAACAGGAGACCAAACCATAGCGGGGAATAAAAAATTTACATCAACTTTGGAAGTAAGTGGTTCATCCAATCCTACTACTTTTGACGGCATTGGCATAGCCTTTGATACAAAAATAGGAATGATTGCAGCACAGAAAACAGCAACAGCTACTTGGTATCCAATACAAATAACGGGTTCGTATGTTGAGTTATATTCGGGTAATACTTTAATTATAACCGCAACTGGCACTACACTATCTTTGAATAACAACAAAATAACAAACTTAGCCACACCATCAGCAACAACGGACGGAGCAAATAAAAGTTATGTGGATACATTAGACGGGCAAAATGTGAAACTAACAGGAAACCAAACCATAGCAGGAATTAAGACATATAGCAGTGGTGTTGAAATAACGGGAAATTCAATCAATTCAACAACAAAGGGCACATTTATCGTTTTCAATTCTACCAGTAATATCGGTTCTATTGCTAGTTTGGATATGAAAACTGCAACATATTACAACTTTGAAATTTCTGCGAAAAAAATAAGTTTTATTATTGATGGAGCGATCGTCGGTTGGGTAAATGCTTCGGGGCTAGATTGTAATAGTAGCAAAATAGCCAACCTTGGAACTCCGACATTAGCGACGGACGGAGCGACAAAAGGGTATGCGGACACATTGGACGGGCAAAATGTAAAACTAACAGGAGACCAAACAATAACGGGAATTAAAATATTTAATGGAACGAGAAATGATATACGTGGGCTGACTTTGTTGAACCAAGCAGATTTTAATAATGTGGATATCATTAATGGAGGAAATATAACATATAATGGGGCGAGGATATTAAACCAAAATGGAGGAGATATATTCTTTTCACAGACATCGGGAGATTATCAGTATTTCTTATTTACTTTAAATACTGCTACAAGTGGAACCGCGAACCAAAGAGGTTATGTATTCACTAATGTAGCATCTGATGTAAAAGGGGCGGGACTTTATATTTCAAAACTTTTGGATAATAAAAGTGCTTCGTCTGACATTGTCCGTTTTAACAATGCTGGGGGTATGCGGTTTTATGGTGCTTTGGATATGAACTCAAACAATATAACAAATGGCGGGACGATAACGGGAACGACAATTACTTCAACCGCGGGTATATCAACGACGACACTAACCGCAAGCGGATTAATAACAGCAGATGGCGGTTGTAAGTTATCTATTCAACATAAAGTAGATGGAGGAAATGGACAGGGTATATTTATGTGGGATACAGACAACTCAGGATGGGGGATTTATATGGCTCAGCCAGGGGCGAGTAAATCATTAAGTGGAGGAACTGCGGTGGCAGGCAACGATATTTCAGGCTTTGCTGTAAGATTTAGGAGTGGTAATGCTTCGGCGGATGGTTTTGTGTGGGAAAATTCAGCAGAGCAATTGTTAATGTCATTGAATGGGGCAAACGGGACTTTATGGACAAAAGGGTTAATAACGGCTAGTGCGGGGATATCAACAACAACATTAACCGCAAGTGGATTAATAACGGCAAATGCGGGGATTACATATACTGGCACACTAACGTCAGCAACAAATACAAGTGGAGCGAAAATAGGAGTTCAGGGAATAACAGACGGAACAAACGCAAAAGGAATATTTCTATGGGATATTACGACTAATACAAGTTGGGGAATTTATGCAGCATCTGGCGGAGTTGGAAACGCTAGAAGTTTGGCAAATGGTTTGGCCGTTTCAGGAAATGATTTTAGTTCGTATAGTTTTCGGTTTAGGGTTGCTAATGATTCTACAATGGGTTTTGTGTGGGAAAATTCAGTAGAGCAAGTGTTAATGTCATTAAACGGGGCAAACGGGACTTTATGGACGAAAGGATTGATTACGGCAAATGCGGGAATTACATATTCTGGGGTGCTAACAACGGCATCGGCAACAACTAATGTGGCAAAAATAGCAATTCAAGGACAAACAGACGGGGGTAGTAGCCGCGGAATATTTGTATGGGATGCTACTGATTCAAACTGGGGGATTTATATGTCTCAGTCTGGGAATAATAAATCATTAAGTGGAGGAACAGCACCAGCAGGAGGAGTAGGCGGAGGATTAACTTCTTATGCTATTAGATTTAGAGTGAATGGTTCTTCAACGAGTGGGTTCATATGGGAGAATAATTCAAATACTGCATTAATGTCATTAAGAGCGAGCGATGGGCAATTATGGGTATTGTCTAATCCTATTCAATATTCAGACAGGAGAAAAAAAGAAGATATAAAGGAATGCTTAGGCTTAGATTTTATTAATAAGCTAAATCCAGTCTGTTATCGTATGATTGATGACAACAAGAAATGTAGGACTGGCTTAATAGCACAGGAAGTGGAAGAAATACTAACAGAAATGGATATGCTAGATTTTGGCGGTTTTATAAAAGAAACAATTATGGTTCCGTGTCCAAAGCAAAGAAAAGAATGCGAATTGAAAGGTGTGAGTGTTAATCCAGAAGATGTTAAATGTATTGATAGTGGTGATGTTGTTTATGATATAGGTTATTCCGAGTTTATCGCACCATTAATTAAAGCGGTTCAACAATTATCAGAAAGAGTAGTTAATTTAGAAAAAGAAAATAAACTTTTACTTAATATACTACAAGACCAAGCAAAATTAGTAGCAGAAATCCGTAATAACAATGCCACCTAGATTACATCCTCCACCTCCACTCATTGATATGGCAGATGGCGAACTAACACCAGAGTTGAAAAATCGTGTTTTGGATATTTCATTGAAGAATGAGGAAAAAAAAGTAGAGCACGAATTGGAAGACAACTGGAATTGTTGTTGTATAAAAAACAGACCAACAGACAGCAGACTTATCAAGTATCTGTTTCAAATGGGTATCATTATTGCCATCATCACCCTTTGTATCGTAAGGTTGTCTGAAAAGAACTTACCGTGCGAGGTTGCTAACACGTACGTCGGTATTTTGACCTTACTTATAGGCATCTGCCTTCCATCACCTTCTTCAAGTAAGAAGTGAGCACTCATATAGCTGTATTTTATACCAAGAAGCATCATTTGAGCAGATTAGCGGAATGGCTTCATCAAAACTAACACACCAATCACTAAAAGGTTTATACACACATTTAAATTTTGTTTCTATTCCTTTTTGAATACACCACACACAACTTTCATTTTTTTTAACACTGACCCGTGAATAGAAATCACAGGCGGTCCGAGCAGAAATATTAATTAATAAAAAGTTTATGAGCATTAGTATAGAGGACATCACAATGACGGACTATAAATTCCAAAAGATTATTTTTCTGAGTAATAATTTTGCTGGCGGTAGCAAGACATTTGACAAAACCATTAAATTGAACTTTACGCCGACTAGAATGAATTTAAGTTTATCCACTACATGAATGACGCGACGGAAGCAAAAACAAAAATCCTTCATATGGACCGCATTGGGATTATCGGCACATTCGCTGACAGCAACGTCGCAAACATTTCTAATCTCAGCTACAACCTAGGAATTATTAATTGGGTCGATGGGCAATACACTTTTAGAGTGTTAAAACGGACAATGGCAGTATTGAGACTGACCTGCTAGCTGGAAGAATTGTTATATGCTTAGAATTTCTGGCATAGGGGCCTGCTCCCCCTATATATGCTCAACGAGTTGAGCTTTTTGCTCGCAAAAACCCCGCAGGTAAATAAAAAATATATTTTTCTATATATAGTTTTTTGAGGTTGTAGAAGGTTTTTGAAAAAAAGCTCATACATGGAAAAAATTAACGATATGCGAGTTAGACCAGTCAAGCAAGACGGAGATGGAGACAAGTCGGCTAAAGGATATAAGTTATTTGATGAGCCGTACGCCAATATTTTTCTTCTCGCTCGCAAGAAGAGCGGCAAGACGACCGCGCTGTTTGAAATCCTGAAACGAACGACCGACAAAAAGACCCGTATTGTCATCATAGCCAGCACGATACACAAGGACCACATTTACAAAGAAATGGTTAAGCACTTCAAGAAGAAGGGAAACCCGATGGCAATATATACATATTTGAAAACGGACGGATACAGTGTGATTGATTACGAGTTAGACAAGCTCAATAAACCAGACGAAGAGCAAGAAGAAGGCGAGATTGTACAGGATGAGAAAGAGGAACCGAAGCCGAAGTTTTTATATTTCGGAAAAGAGGAAAAGAAGAAGCAGAGACAAGCGCCAGCTGAGAGGCCGAGCAAATACATTACACCAGAAGTCGTTTTTGTTCTTGACGACCTCGGCTCAGGCTTGAGGGATAAGTCCGTCAGCGACCTATTGAAGAAAAACCGACACTACAAGTCAAAGGTGATTATGAGCTCGCAATACCTTAACGACCTACGACCTGAGGCGATTAAACAGCTCGACTACCTTCTTATTTTTCCTGGTCAGAGTGTTGATAAAATAGAACTCGTATACAAGCATCTGGACCTCGGCTACGACCTCGACTACTTCATTGAAAAATATCACGAGGCGACCAAAGAACGGTTTAACTTTTTGTATGTGGATGCGGTATCGGACGAACTGAGGCAAAATTTTAACAAAAGGTTTTTGTAATTTTATTATTTATTTTTTTCAGAACTATATATACATGCCAACATCACCAGTGATTATCAGCAGTCCATCAGGTTATAACATCAGCTACAATCCTTCAATGCCACAAGCGGGAGGTAAGAAGAAAGGAAAAAAGAAACAAGCAGGAGGCAAAGTAAACTGGAAAAAAGGACAAGCAATCTTGGATGCTAATGGGTTCATCAAGAAGAATCAATTGATTTCAAGGGGTGCTACTTTTCTCAGTGATGTCGGAGTGCCTTATGCGGACCGTGTAGCTGAGGCTGCGATGAAGCAAGGCTACGGCAAGCAACGAGGCGGAGCTGTTAAGTTTCGGTAAACAAATGTAAAATCTTATATTAATTTTTTTTACTCAATATAATAGTAGTAATGAAAAGTAAACAGCGGAAACAACGACCGCCGAGGATATACAGAACCAGAGATGGCCGACCATATATCAAAGTGAAAGGCAAACGAGCATATCTCAACTTTGGCGAGAAAACGAATGACCTTTCAACACTTCAAATTGTTAAACTGTTTTTGAAATATATGAAAGGGACAATAAAACTAAGAAAACACGAAAGACAAAAGAGCGAATAGTTAAGTCCGAATTCAATCGTCTTGAATATGAAAACCGCAACCAGATACAAAACAACCTGCTGAAAAAATATGAACTAATACACGAGCAGGAAGAAAAGGAAAAGACGTTAAGAGAACAGGCAGAATATGAGAAGAAAAGAATAGAGAGGAAGGAGAATGCGGAAATGAAGGAAAGACAAGAAGAATTAATAAGGGAGGCGAAAAGAGAGAAAAAACTTATAGAGGATGTAAAATTTGAGCAAGATAGAAAAAATAATTTAATGTTATTACCGCCACCACAGTTCCAACCTCAATACATACAAGGACCACCACAAGCACCACCCCAAGCACCACAACAAGGACCACCACAAGCACCACAACTAGGGCCACCCCAAGCACCACAACTAGGACCACCACAAGCACCACCACAAGCACCCCAAGCACCAGAAGAAAAACAGATGCCATTGAAAACAAAAGAAGAGAAAAAGGCTGAAAAAGAATTAAAAGAAAAATACATTGAATTAATGAAGAAAGCGGGCTTTACAACTAAATTTATTAAAAGCTTGAGCAAAACAGAATTTATCAAACTTGGTAAAGGAATAGAGAAAGCGATAGCCGATGCCCAATCAGCAGATGAGCAGAAAGAACTGGCTGAACAATACAAAAAAGAATTAGAACAAGAAAAAAAACGAGCGGAGGCCAAAGCGAAACACTTTGAAATTAAAGATAAAATATCATACATATCCGCAGGTTTAAGAAATGATTACAAGTATCCGAAATTGGATATACCCAAAACTTTGGGCCCTGCCTTGGAAAAAGAAATGAAAGCTCGGGGCAAACCACCACCCAAAAAAGTTAAAGGAAAACACACGACTGTGGGTATGGCACAAGTTATAGTAGATGAAGGTATTGATTTAGGAATAGACCAGAATGAAATGAGAAAGAAACTCGCTGATTATTTGGGAATAAACCAAGCTGGTGCTGGGGCAAAAACGATGGAGGAATTAATACACAAACTTTTAACAATAGCAAAAATTAAGAAATATTTGAAGAAGGGTAAATACAGGAAAAAAAATGAAGAAGAAGGATTATATAAATAACTTAGTATCTGAAATGAGAAGCGACCCAAACATTAAAAATCAAGTTTCAAACACTCTCGGTATTCAACCAACTGAAATTCCACAGCCAGAAGTTCCACAGCCAGAAGTTCAACCGCCAGAAAATGTTCCAGAAGTTCAGCCACCAGAAGTTCAACCACCAGCAGGGGCAGTAGATGGTGCAGTAGATGAGCAAACGGGAGCAGTAGATGGGGCAGTAGATGTGGAACAAGCGGGTGCGGGCAGGGGGTTAATGACAGACGAAATAGACAACATTATGAAAAAGCACGAATGGTATATCGGCACGGTAGCCAGCGATGAAATAAACAATCTGAAACCAGAAAAAAGACAGAAGTATGGCTTTATAATGAACTTGGATAAGTCTAGCCAACCAGGCTCACATTGGATTGGTGTTTGGATTGACACCATTAAAGTTGACTCTATTGAAATCTACGACCCTCTCGCACTGTATAAGCCGACCGAGCTATTTCTACACCAAATGAAACAGCTTATTGACAAGAGTAAGCCGAGCACATATCTGCTTATGAAGGTTAATCAGGTTAAAAACCAAAGCGACACAACAGATACCTGCGGGTGGCATAGTATTAGGTTTTTGTTAGAGCGGGCGAAAGGTAATCGCTTTAAATTTGCCAGCGGTTGGACAGACTCAAAAGAAAAAGAAGCGGAGGAGTTGAAAGCCCAGAACGGCTATGGTTTTGATACTTTTATTTAGACCCCGCCAGTAAAATAAAAATATATTTTAGAATATATAATATACTTGGAGGTGCGGAGGCGAAGTCTCTGCGATGGAATACCGCGGTGGGCGAAGCTCTAACATTTACTATGTCAACAGCAAAAATAGGATAAACGGCACGGACAGTGATTTTACTCACTCCATTGATATGAAATCGCTAGACAATCCTACCCATTGTAAAATTTTACATATCTATGTTCCTAAATCGTATTACTCTGTGGCAAGTCCTTATAATACTTTTACTCTGAGTGAAGATGGCTATGAGGCGCTTATTACGATACCCGAGGGCAACTACACGATGAACAACTTAAAAAATAAACTGGCTGAGGTGCTAACGGCAGACAGCCCCAATGACTACACATACGCAGTTACAAGCAACAACACAAACACCGACCCAGAAGACGGCAAGCTATTATTTACAGTAGCGAACAATCCCATTAACATTCAACCGCGGTTTGTATTTGACACAGAAACTCGTATCCACGAAGTTATGGGTTTTGACCGCGACTCAACATATTTCTTTGCTAATAATACCATTAGGTCTCCAAATGTCATAATCTTGACGGGTGAAAAAACCTTATATCTTCAATCGGATTTAGTAGGCGAAGGCGATAACCACGTATTACAGGAAATATATACAGCGAATGAAATCCCGTTCGGCTCTGTTATCTACGACGGCTCGGGTAGTGAATATGGCAAACGACTATCAACTAGTTCAAGCAATGTGTATCGGTTCTACTTGACTGACGAAAACGACCAGCCAGTTAATCTCAACGGGTTAGGAATTGTTATGACATTGTTGATTTACCGCGAGACGAATTATTTTAATTTATTTAAATCATTTTTTAATTTGTTAAAAAGCCGTTAATTAATTATTTTATTTTTTCTCATATTAAAATATAAGACAACCGTAAAAAGAGGAAAAACAAATGCCTACACAACACGGAGGTGAACTAGACTTTTCTAAAACTGACTACATCAGTGCTTCTTATCGTTTGAATAAGCTTACCCCTCGTGAGGGTTCTATTAATGTCACTGTGTCTACCGCAGGAGGACAGGAAAGCAACTTTGACCTTATCAGCCGTCCGTTTAACTTGGCTCGCTCTGTTTTGAGTTTTAATTATGCTCCAGATGCGAAGGCGGCGAACTACAATAAATGCTTTATGGACTGCCTGGCCCCGATTAGGCAGATACAATTGATTACGAGAGGTGGTGTTTATCTGTGCGACATTAACGAAGTCGGAAATGTCACTAAGATGATTTGGAAACCCGAAACCTCCATTGATGATTTACTCGCTTTGGAAAACCACGACAATGGAAGTGGAGCTGGTTGTATGCTTCAAAAGTGTAATGCTACAACTACATTTCAACCCGCTAGCGATGCTACAAGGTTCGCCGCATTACAAACAGCATTGGCCGCTTCGGCAATAGCAGGAAATGCTGCGGGGCAAATTGATACTGGTATTGATGTTGCTAAGGCTCAGGTTCAGGCCGCATTAAAGGCTTGGATGGCACAACCCTCCACAAATGCCCGCCGACACGATGATACCCTTATTGCGAATGAGACTGGCACGAGTAAGTTCGTTAATGTTGCTTTTAATGAGGCTAAGTATTTTTCAGCTGGAACTATTAACAATGCCAGCCCGAGTGTTAATGTTAAGATTAATCTTGGAATGCTTTACAATACTATTTTTGCTTTGGATAAAACTATTATGTTTCTAGAAATTTTGACTTTGCGGATTGTTTGGCAACAGACACCCAAAATCTTTTATTATAACAATGATGCTCTTTCTACTGGTGGAGGCACTGTTGCGGTGGCGGATTCAAATGTTACTATGACTAATCTCAGCCTTTTCTTAGCTGTTGAAACTAACCCAGATGTCGTTCAATCAATTCAACAGAAGATTATGAGCCCCGAAGGTATGAGCTTCAACATTGATTATTCTTATTTGTATAAAAACACCGTCGGGCTCGCTTCAACTTCTCAAAATGTTATCCTTAGATTTGACAGAGGACACGGACGACGAATTAAGAAGATTTATCACTCTGTTTTCAATACAACCGAAAATAAGAACACTGCTTACGACAATAGCAACCTGCTCGGTTCTAAGGTCCAAACTTTTTATACTACACTAGACGGAGCACGACTTCAAGAATTCAATGTTGATTGTCAAACTGGAAAACTAGAAGTATATGTATCTTAAACCGAAGTTGGAAGGCTCTTCTTTGATGAATAGCAATGTTTATCAATACAACTGGGTTTGGTGCGATAGCTTTGACAATACTCGCCCACTGTGGAGCAAGGACCAAAATGAAATCAGCGGATTAAGTCTAGACACCGAGCGACGATGGGAGTTTATTGCTACCACTGCGAATATTGCGGCCAATCATGACACATTTGTCGTAACTCAGCAAGAAGTAAATGTCAGAAACGGCACCATTACTAGAAACTAAACCCCAAGTAATTAATTTTGATAGATTATTTATTTTTTTAATAATATACGAACACCAAAAAACGGAGGTGCGAATGACCACTCACCAACGAAATTTGATAGCACAAGACCCTGACGGAGACTTCATTAATGTCAAAGTCGGCTACGACGGCAATGTTGAAACCAATAGTATGAAAACCGCTTTCGGTGAAGCATTGGTCGGTCAATTATCACCAGTATTACAAGAGATTTTCCCATACACTATCAATACACGAATATGGACATTAACTCAAACTGATGCTACCATTTCATTTAATGCGAATATGGCCGAACTTAAAACAGATGTGAAGACGACCGCGAATGCCATATTGACGAGTAAAAAAAGAATTAAATACAGAACAGGTATGGGAGTTCTAACACGATTTACTGCTTTATGGACTACTGATGAAACGAAAGATTACAATTCATATATCGGCATAGGCGAAAGTGATTTTACTAATGGCTTCTATTTTTACAAAATAAAAGCGACTGGTATGAATATCGCCAGTGTTAAAGGAGGGGTGCCGACACTTATTCCCCAAGCGACCTGGGATGACCCTTGTGATGGAACCAAAATTATGCCCGCCTTAGACTGGACCAAAGGGAATGTATTCCAGATTAAATTTCAATATCTTGGTTTTGGTGCTATAAGGTTCTACATAGAAAATCCATCAAGTGGAGAATTTCAGCTGGTTCATACAATTAGGTATGCGAATGCAAATGTGGGGGTTAGTCTTTCAAATACAACCCTACCTTTTTCGGCTTGTATCAGAAATTATGGAACTGGTAATGCTAATCAAACATTAAAAACAGCCAGTTGTAGTATGTTTATTGAGGGCACTAACACTGTTAATTCAAGTATATCAAACGAAGCGGAAGGTAGTGAGCCAGCGAGCACAACGGAAAGCCCAATTATTAGCATAAAAAATAAAACAACTTTTAATGGTGCGACCAATTATTCAAATTGTTTATCCATCTCTCGTGAGCATATCAAACGAAGACAGCAAAGTTAATATAGTGTGAATTGTGAAAACGACTGGAACACTTACGGCGGAGAACTTCGCGGATATTGATACCAAAACTTCAATGGTATCAAAGGATACCGCTGCGACTGCCGTTGGTGGTGCTACTGTGACTGACGTAATTCTAAAACTTTATGTTAATGCTACTTCTAGCCAGCTTATTACCTGCGAACTTACGACATACAACTCTCTCCTGGCGAAAATCTAACATTTTTACAAAAGTCTGTCGCGACTGCTAATAATGGAGGAAATGTGAGTGTTATCGTTAATTTCTTAGAAGACCAATGAACCTTTTGAAAAAGCTTCACCAAAACAAAACAAAAAAAATAAGTCAATAAGTTTTTGAGAAATCTCCACAAAGCTCCTATAATTGAAGCTGTTTGAATATTTCTTTTTTTAGCTCAGGATAGTTGTCTAGAAATGGTTGCTTTGCCATCCATCTTAAGTATTGGGTATCAAATACAGCCACATCGGCGACTGTCTTTCCCTTATATTTTCCCATAGGTATCTTTCCTTGTTCTTGAAGTTTCTTGTTTTCTGATTTGTATTCATTAATGTGTACATCAATTACTTGCTTAATTTCTTGTAAAGTAAATGTTCTGTCTTTGTTGCTGACAGATAGCTGTTCAAATTTTTCACAAAGCTTTTGCATCGGTGAGTGTAGAGTAGTGAGTATATAGTAGGGAGTATAAAAAATAAAAAAAATTAAATAATTAATATAGGATGACCGAGTGGATAAAGTTCGTTAAGGCTTACTCTGCTAAGCATAATATAAGCTACAAGGAGGCATTGAAAAAAGCTGGTAAGGAATACAGAAAGCAGAAGGGAGGCAGTGCTGAGTTGTCAGAGGATGTCTATTTGTCTTCGTCAGATAGAAAGGGTGCTGACGGATGAAAACCAGTCGCCAGCAAAGAAAAATCAACAGTGTATGAAAAAGACGGTAAAGCTATTGTCGCATTTAGAGGAAGTGCGGATAAGCGAGACTTACTCACCGATGTCGCATTAGTAAAGGGAGTATTGAAAAGAACACCGAGATACAAAGAAGAACAGAAGCTGGTTAATGAAGTCATAAAGAAATATGGTAAGGATAACGTAGAGCTTACGGGTCATTCGTTAGGTGGCACAATAGCAAAAGACCTGAGCCGACAGACGGGAGTAAGGGCGACCACATACAACAAAGGCAGTAGCACAAGAGACCTCATTGAAGGAGTGATTGACAGAGTAGCTGTTAAAGTAAATCCAAAAGGTAAAAGGGCGAAGACTGCTACGCTAACGACGAACTACCGAACCGCATTTGACCCTGTTTCATTGTTAGGAGCGACTGCTGTAAATACTAAGTTAGTGAAGCCAAAAAAAGGAATTCATACGATTAGAAGTTTTAAAGGTAAAGGTAAAAAAATATATCTATAAATTTTTTCATTTAGTATCCAAACGGCCTTGTTTCAATCGCATTATCTACAATACCTATAATATTTCTTTTAGTGTAAGTAAAGCTGAATATTTTTTCTAAGTATTCACTAGTTATTTTTTTCTGTTGCTTGTCTCTTGTTATCTTGCTGTTTTCTACTATAACAACTTTACCTGATTTTTCAATTCGTTTAGCAATCAATTTCTCTTCCTGAGTTTTAAGCAACTCTAACAATTCATTCTTGCCGTTCTCAATAAGGTCGCTGTTTTTAATTCCAAGTCCGCAACTAATGACACTTAACATATTTGGTAAATTTAATGATTTATTGTTTCATAATTCATACTAAAGCCTTGACTTTCATACTTGCTTTGCCGTTATCTAATACATATCCATAACACTTTGGCCCGCCTCCGATAAAGGTCATAATCTTTGCTCCGTGTAGTTCGTCCGTCCATTCACCTAACAACTTACCCGTTTTCACATCTGTTTCGCCTTTCGTTAAGTCTGTTGTGTATATAACACTGTCCGTATCGTGGTATAGAACTCGGTTGCCTAGTTTGTCCATCATCTCATATAGTCTTATCCTAGCGTGGCAAGTCGTAAATAAAGCAACTACAATATTTGTTTTTACGGGGTCGCTTACCGCATCTTGTTTAAGGTCATAGCTTGCTTCTATTATTTTGTCGTTAATAATGTTTATGTTTATGTTATCGACTGACTTGTCGCTCATTAACTTGTATAAGGTATCTTTGTCTTTTATCATTTTGTTTTGAGTTTTGTTTTGCTTTTCACCAAACTTGCCCCACAGGCTATTCAAGCACAACTTAGCAACCGCTCGCCGTCCTGGGTTTTCTTCTATTTTATTTTCATCCATCTTAATTCCCATCCTGACTTCCATACTGTCAACGTAGTTTCTTTTTTGTTCCTGTGTAATACAGCCATCAGGATATCCACTTGACTCTTGTTTAACCTTTAAGAAAGTTTTTATGTAATCTTTGAACAGGCTACTGCTCTGTTCCTTCCAGTGCCATACTTCATATACCTTAATTAGCTTGTAGCCTTTGTCTAAGGCCTTGTAGATTTCAGGAGTTGCCCACGTTCCCGTTATTGCTCGCTCGTTATCGGTGTGCTTACATTCGGTTTTCTGTTCAGTCATTCCGCACTTGTCGCATAAGTAATACATCAGTTTTCCTCTATCCGCCTTAGGTAAAACTGGGTGTAGTAATTTTCTGGGCGGTAGCATCTTAACCTTAGACACTCCGAAATATTCTCTGTTTATAATTTTGTTTTTCATAGACAGTCGGTCGTCGTCATTTGATGGCCGTATGATTTCGTGGTGTCCGCTAGGGTAAAGGTCGTAAAACATAACGGTAGGATACAGAGAGCATATGTCAATGTATTTCGCATATTCGTTGTCGTGTCTTGACTTCCAATACAATGTAAGAGCATCCGTTCTACCTCCAAACATTGCTTCTCGCGGGTTAAGCCTTTCTTGTTCCGTAATTCGTTCATTAGTATCTTCCGCTAGGCTTTCACTTGTTTCATTAATCTCCATTCACACTCCCAGATATATACTAGTTTGCTTACTTGTTTGCTTAGTTCTTTTTCTAGTCTCATTGTTGCCTTGTATAATTCGCCCATCGTCTTGTTCTTCTTAGTATTGATTGTATTACCATTGAAGCACTTTGGACATCCGTGCCATAGACATCCGTGAAATTCGTAAGCGGTTTTCGTCTTTTCATCCCAGCCATCTACGTAAATAGTTGAGTCGCCAATACGAAACATTTTTTCACCACCATTGAATGCGTGTTTGATATCCGTTTGGTCTAACCTGCTTCTGTAAGCTATCTATTCAACACAAGCCCGAGAGGTAATCCTGTTTTGCTTTTCCGCCTTCAACACAGCAATTGAATTCCCAGGCATAAACTTAGCCCGATACAAAGCCATAACACAACTCGCAATAGTTGTATATTGAAACGGGTCAATACCGAATTCTAGAAACTGCTTTCTAAATCCATACATCCCCTTCTCAATATATCAACATCGCTATGACAGTATTCCGCAATTTCCTTCCGCATATCAAATGTGTTGTTTCTTTGGCTTTCATACCATTCTAAGAATTCCGCTCTCTTCTTATCTTTCATCGTGTCGTAGCAATAGTGCTTTTGATGAGGCATAACACCAACATAATTTTTATTCTTGTCAGTATTGAAGAAGTAAGGGAAGAAGCCCTTTTTAAGTTCTTTCAATCCGAATGTCTTAGGAAAATCAGCCAGAGGCATAGTCAAGAAACTGAGACTATCAATGAAGCGGTATTTCTTCAAAGTCATCATCATTATCTTACCGCCTTGATAAATGACGAATGGTGCTTGCCCGTTATCAACCAACCATTTAAGAATAAACTGACAATCATAACCGCGACTGTTATGAGCAATGAATGTAAATGTCCTGTCCATCGTCCGGAGTAGACCGAGCTCGCCGGCGCGGGCCTAGGAGCCGACGGCCCACCCTGCTTGACGACGGGGGGACGGCAAGGAAGGGAGCGTACTCCCCCCTCCCCAGCGACGGGTGCCAGGCCAGGGCGGCAGCCGCCGACGGGACGTCGTCGCTCCCCCAGGCCTACCACGTCTCCCCGGCCGGCCGGCCGGGGGTTGGGCGGACGGTGCCCCCGCGGGAGTGGGGCAGGGAGGGGGTCGCCCCCCCCGCACGGGGGGTCAGGCGTCCGCGCGCGGGCGTGGGGGGGGAGGAGGCGGTGGTGCCTGTCCTGGCAGAGGTCAGGCTCCACACACAACCAGAGGCCAGACATATTACAAACAGCGTCTCGCCCCGGCCTCTCTCTCCCTGATGCTGGCTAACGTGTTCGGCGCGCCGGCCCCTCCCTCCTTGCTGCTGGCTAACGTGTTCGGCGCGCCGCCCCCTCCTTCCTGGCTGCTGGCTAACGTGTTCGCAGCCCCGGCCCCTCCCCCCTTGCTGCTGGCTAACGCGTCCGCAGCGCCGGCCTCGAAGGCCGCCTGGTGCACCGTGTGCGATAAAAGGGGGCGATCTTGTCACGGGGCATCAGGGGGCGCAGTGGGAAAAGGTGTTCTGGCTCTCGTGGGGGGTGCACGTACGTTAGGCGGGACGTGTGTTGTGCGCGTGTCCCCGTGCCAGCTGCCCCGGCGGCCGCCCGGGCGGCGGCGGGCTGCGCCAGGGGGGGGGAGGAGGCGGGGTGCGGCCCCCCTCCCGCCCGTGGCCCGCACCCCCCGGCCCGCCTCCCCCTCCGCGCGGCCCGCCTCCCGGCCCGCCGCCCCCGGGTCCGCCTCCCGGCCCGCCCCCCCCTCTTCCCTCGCCCTTGTTCCGTACCCCCTCCCGCGCGCCGGGCAGGCGGGCGGGCTAGCCCGCGCGTGCGTACACTAGGCTAAAACCCGCAGGGGGGATGTCCGGCGGCGCCGGGCCGGAGAAGAAAGGTGCGGCCGGCTGCCGTCACTGCAGCATTTGCAACCAACCCCGGCTCCCTAGGCCTGGTAATGGGGACGCGGAGCAGGCGCGCAGGCACGTGAACAACGTGGAGCAGGTGCTCCAAAGCCCAAACGGTCCGTTACCAGTGTGGTCAGAATACCTGAGCCGCACCGACACCGTCAACGCCGCCGTGGCCGTCCGAGGGACCCTCCAGCAGGATTTGCCCCTGAGCAAGGCAAAAGACCTGCTGCTCAGCTACCTGCACTGGCGATGCCTGCGGGATGGACCGGAAGGGAGCCCGCGGGTGCTAGCAGCCGCCCTGCAGGACTTCCTAAGAAACCGGGACGAGCTGGTCCGGGAAATGGCCAAATGGCTGGGCACAGGCTATACGCCACCACTGCTCAACGAGGACAAAAGGTGGGCGCGGGCCGCCACCGACCTGAAGGACACCCGCTCGCTCGTGTTCCGCCCCTTGCTCCTGCCGCCACCCGCGGACGCCAAGGTAGGCGCGCCCCCGTCCGCGCCCGACGAGCAAGAGCTGACGCACTACTGGGGTGCGCTCGGGCGGGCCGTCAGGCTGGTGCTCGGCGACCGCAACGGCCTGCACCAGCTCGTCCTCGGCCTGGGCCGCGGCCAACCGCGGGGGCTGGTCCGGCTTCTCGGGTCCTGTTTTCCCATTTGTTACTCTGACTCGGTCCGTGTATACCACCTGGTGTGCCAGGGCCTAGTGCTCGAGGGTAAGCTATCTCTCCGACCCCCGCGCTCCGACGACGAGTTCCTGCCGGCGAGCGCGACGCCCGTGCACCCCTTGCTCTCGAGCGTACGGAGGCTGTCGTTCACCGAGATGGAGCTGCGTGAAAGGAAGGAGCAGGGCTGGATTGAAAGAGAGGGGCCCGCCCTAGAGCTCAGGAAGTGCGACGAGCTGCGCGAGCTGGTGTTTGCACGGGCGAGGGCCAACGCCGAGGGGGTTCGTCTCTCGGTGGAGGACTGTCTAAAACTCAAGACCGTCAACACGTCGCAGGACGCGGGCACGGAGCAACCGGTGCGGGTGGACATAGCCCACTCCGCCTCCGACGGCCTCTCCCTGTTGCCGGGGCGCAGCGAGCTAGCCCTGACAGTGTCCGACTGCTTAGACCTGCCTTCCCTGTGCTTTCCAACACTTACCTCGGCCGCCGGCCGCGTCTCGCTAGTGCTGCAAAACTGTCCCGCCCTCGAGCAGATCACTTTCCCTCAGCTCAGCCAGGCCCGGGACCTCGGCCTACAAGTAGGTAAGGAGCAGCAGGCGGATGGCCTGGCGGCGCTGAAGTGGCTGGATCTGCCTCTGCTAGCAGAGGTACTAGCAGGGGAGCTCAGGCTGCAGTTTGAGCAGTGCAGGGCGCTGCGCGGGTGCCGCCTGCCCCTGCTAGCGAAGGCCGGGGTCCCCAGCGCGCAGGCGGCGGTGGGGGCGGACGCGGGCGGCGCGTTCCCGGACTGGGGCGAGCAGGCCGTCGCCACGGATGAAACTCCGCCCCCGCGGGCCCCGCGGGGCCCGCGCGGGCGGGCGGCCCCCGGGGCCCCCCGGGCTCTCCGGGCCCCGCGCAGGCAGACAGCCCCCCGGGCCCCGGGGGCGCCGGGGCTCAGCGCCTCCTTCGTCGGCTGCGCGGCTCTGGAGTATTTCGAGCTACCGGCCCTCCTCCGTGCAGAAGCACTCGATCTCAGCTTTGACAAGTGTCCAGAGCTAACCGAATTCGGCCTGCCCTGGCTAGATGCTACAAGTCGCCAGCTAGAAGCACGCTTTGTTACTTGCGGGAAGAAGCTACGACGATTCGCGCTGCCGGAGCTGAGGTCGGTGGGCACCAAGGGCCTCCAAGATCCGCTGTCCCTCTCGCTGAGCTTCTCCGCTTGCTCCGGCCTAGCTAGCTGCTTGTTACCCGAGCTAGAAGAGGTCAAGGGAGACCTTAAGCTCACTTTTTCGCAGTGCCCAGCACTGGTCGAATGCGGGCTGGCAGCCCTGGCCTCGGTCGGCCGCAACGTCGAGCTGACCTTTGCCTGCTGCGACCTCCTCTCAACCTGCGGCCTCCCTGCCCTACGGAGCCTCGGTCTGCCCGCGGGCGGCCCGGCACAGGGAGAGGGTCTAGCGCGGTTTTTGCAACGGGCGGGCGGCTCACTCGTGGTCACCTTCGAACGGTGCCACGACCTGCGGGAGTTTGTGGTACCCTCAGACGGTCAGGCGGCAGGACTGCCAGGAGCTCTCAGGGAGCTGTGCCTCTATGCCAAGAACTGTAAGTCCTGGCGGAGCCTGGGCTTGCCCAAGGAGCTTCCGCACTGCCTAAGGTTTAGGCTGACGCTGAAGCGCTGTCCCAAGCTCCGGGAACTAGCGATACCAGCCCTGCCGCGTGTCCAGGAGTTTCAACTGGTGATCGAAGAGTGCGCGTCGCTCACAAGCCTCTCGCTGGGCAAGCTAAGACAGAGCTGCTCCTTCACGCTGCAAGTAACAGAATGCCCGCGGCTACAAGACCTTGATATTTCTGATCCTGGGCCGGTCGGCGGTGCTCACGACGCCGTGGTAGACGTCGTGGTAGGGCCCTGCGAGGAACTAAAGTTATCTACAGAGTGGAAATCATCCAGTCGCTGGGCCCTGCGAGACCTGAGTCGAGACCTCAGCGAGCGGCAGGGCACGCCTAGCTTATCCCAGGGTGGAAACTCCTCCTCGGGTGTCCGGGCCCTGCCTCGGGAGAGCGAGGGCCGTGGCCGACCGAAGCGACAAAAGACGGAGCAGACCTAGTGTGTCTCAGGAGGGAAACCCCTTTTGCTGTTTAATAAAAGTTCGTCTACGGTCGGCACACCACTCACACCCCCCCAAACCTGCCTCCTCTCGCCGGCCGGCCCACTCTCTCCTGCTCGCTCGCTGGCCGGGCAGTGCGCGGTGCGCGGCCGAGGGGGGTTCAAAAGTCCACGTTGGTGTCGAAGCGGTGGTGGTCGACCCCTTGCAGCGCGGCCACGACCCCGCTCCGGCCCGCGTACGAGGCCTCGCGGCGCTCGAAAAAGTTGGCCGACGTCCGCAGCGAGATCATGTCCATCCAGGGGAAGGGGTTCTCGGCGTGCCAGAGCTTGGCGTAGCCCAGGGCCACGAGCAGCCGGTCCGTGATCATCTTCACGTACTCGAGCAGCAGCTCGGCGTTGAACCCAATGATCTCGCTGGGCAGGCTGGCGCGCACAAACTCGGTCTCGACGGCCAGGGCGCTCCGGGCCATGGCGTGGATGGTGGCCGCCGGTAGCCGGAACTCGGGTTCCAGGTACTGGGTGTACAGCAGGCACGCAAAGTCACAGTGCAGCCCCTCGTCCCGGCTGATCCACAGGTTGGACGCCGCCAGCCCGGGCAGCAGGTTGCGTTTCTTGAAGTAGAACACGCCGCAGAAGGAAGCGGAGAAGAAGACCCCCTCGACGAACGCAAAGGCGACCAGGCGTTGCGCGAAGGGGGCGTCGCTGCGCATCCACTCCAGCGCCCAGTCGGCCTTGGCGCGCACCGCCGGCAGCGTGTCAATGGCGCGGAATAGCTCCTGCTTGCGCGCCGCGCCGGTCACCAGGGTCTCGATCAGCAGGCTGTACATCTCGGAGTGGATCGCCTCCATGCACAGCTGGACGCTGTAGAAGCACCTGATCTCCGGCACCTGGATCTCTTGCTGGAAGCGCAGGCACAGGTTCTCCATCACGATGCCGTCGCTGGCGGCAAAGAAGGCCAGGATCATGTCCACGTACCCGCGCTCATTAGGCGTCAGCCTCTCCTGGTAGTGCAGTGCGTCCTCGCTCAGGTCCACCTCCTCCGCCGTCCAGAAGCTCGCGAGGTGCTGCTTGTACATCTTGTACGCCGCGGGGTACCGGATGGGGAAGAGGGTGTAGTTGGCGTCGGTCCGGGCCAGGAGGCGGGGGCCCCCCGCGGCCCCGGACGGGCCGCCCGCCGCGGCGCCCGCGCCGGCGTCGTCCCCCGCCGGCGTGCCAGACAGAGCGGCTTTCGTGGGCTGGTGGCCGGCCCGATTGGGCCGCGCCCCCTCCTCGGGCGACGCTCCTTCTTCTGGCAACGTGCCGGCGGCCACGGCGGCCGCGCCGGCGTCGTCCTCCACCAGCGTGTCAGACGAAGTGAGTTTTCTTTTCTTGTGGCTGGGCCCGTTGGACCATGCCCCCTCGGGCGACGCCGCTCCTTCGGACCAGGAGCCGGCGGGCTCGGAGTGTCGCTCGGGCTCGGGGTCCGCCATCTCCCCGTGCTACTGCGGGGTCGAAAATGAGCAGCCCCCGTGCCGTGCCAGCCGCCCCCGGGGCTGCGGCCGGCGTGCGTCGTGGCTGCGCTCTCCACCCCCCCCCCCTGGGGGGGCGCTGGCCCCCTCCCGTAGGCGCGCAGGAGGGGAGGAGGGGGCCGCCGCCGGCGTGCGCCGTGGCCGGAGACCGACAGGCCGCCGCCGCTCCCTCTGGCTGCCCCGCCGGCACACACACGCGAGGGGGCGCGTGCCACCCCCTCCCCGGCACGGAGGAGGGGTGGGGGGGGGCGGGCGCGTGCGCAGACGGGGGGGGAGCGCAGCTTCTCCTCCCCCCGGGGCGCGCCCGCCGCGCCCAGCGCTGCACCTGCCCCCCCCTTACTACCTTCCGGGGGAGGAAAAGCGGGCGAGCGCGCTCCCCCCCTCCTTGCCCCGCCTGCGCCCCCCCCTCTCCGCCGCCTGCCCGGGCCCTGCTGTGCGCTTCGAGGCCCTAGCTAGGCAAAGTCGGGACGAACAGCCGGGGGAGGCGCGCGCGCGCATGATCTCCACCCCGAACAAGCATGCCATGGGCGTACCCGCCGTTGGCGCCAATCCACGACCAGCGAAGCGTTGTAAGGTCTGCTCTGCTGGACCCAAGATTCACATCGTGGTGACCATGGGGGAAGGTCGTTCCTACGTGCCGGCGCTAGCCCGGGCTTGCTGGGGCCTACAAGAGACACGAGGGGACGGGGAGGCGAAGCACTCCTGGCACGTTCCACAGTGCGCTGCACCACTTGGCGTGCTGCCGGGCCATCCAGGGCCGGAGCTGTTCGCTGCCGGCCGGCCGGCCTTCGAGTGGCAAAGCCCCCGAGCCTACCTGGAAAGCTTCTCCGACGACGACTTTGAAGTAATCGTGATAGAAGTAGGGGGCCAAGGCCTGCTCCCAAACCTGAGCAGCTACAGTGCGTTGGAGTGCCTCTTTGTGGAAGGCGGGCTGCCCCGCTTTCAGGGCCTGCGCTTTGACGTGGTTGGGTTGGGCTGCGACTTGCACGCCGCTCCTAGCCGAGCCATGCAGGAATTCAAAGCTTGGCGCGTTCTCAGACAGGCAGCTCGCCAAACACTGGCTCTTCCCCAGCGGTCGGATGAGTGGACAAGGGAATTCATGGCTTCTCTCTCCCGACCCCCGCTGGCCGCCTTGGTACAGAAGGGGCAGTCCCTCGATTTATTGAAGAAGGCGTACGTCTGTTGGAAGGCGGCCTATAGCCCTGCGTACCAGAACAACGTTGAGAGGCTTCGGCCGGTGATTGAATCCCAATTAGTGACCTGTCTTGGTCTGCACCTCGAGCGCTACCCGTCCTTACAGGAAATCCATGCCATGCCTAGAAACGAGCAGAAGCTACGAGAGTTGCTTGGTTATCTGGCCGGATATTATACAGTGTCGGTGGACAGGGGGTGGGCGCCGTCGCTCCCCTTGCCGGCCCAGCACCTGCAGCACGCCGCTTTATTCCTGGACCGACCAAGCCTGTCTGCGCTCAGCCAGACCTCGCGGTCCCTGTTCCAGTTGACGACAATAGCCTGGGACAGGGGGGAACAGGGCCTAGATAACCAGGCAGTGCAGCTAGCCACCGATTACCGGCTACCACCGCGTAGCGCAGGAGGAAGCTTCGAATGGGCACGGCCTGTGTTTAGCACACACGTGGCTGCCAACCCCGGGGCCCGCTGGACGGCACAAGTCCGCGTGTCGGTAGACTACCGCCAGGAAACCGCCGAAGTCGCGCTGCTGAAAACAGCGGAAGGCCTGACCGCGACAGTGCTCAAAGCGTCGCTGCCCCTCGTCGTTTGGGGGCAGCGCCGTACACACCCACAAATACAGCGCTGGGTGCAAGTGCGCCTCTTGAATTTTGCAGGTGCCGCTGCGTATCGCTGCCTAGCCGGGGTTACGCAGGAAGCACTAGCCGTTCTAGCTGCTCCAGAGGGGAGGCTTGTCCAGGCCAAGCACGATATCTACGCCGAGGAAGGACAATACCGTTGGTGTAGCAGGCTTTACTACTCCGAGGGTCTGCACCTCCCTAACACTTACCGACAACTCCCGCTCGCGAGCGCCGGACCAGCCCCAGCCTAGCCAGAAGCCAGGGGGACGGACTCGGGTAACCCCCTGTCGGGACACTGGCGGCTCTGGGCGCCGTGGCTCGGCCGAGGCTTTAGCCGGGGCACCAAGCGCCGGTCGAGGCTGGGGCTTGGCCGGGGGACACAGGCCGGGGGCTGCGGCTTTAGTAGCAGCAGAGCTTCTGCTAGCCTGGCTCTGGCTGTGCCGGCTTTAGTTCGGACCAGGACGGAAAAAGAGGCCTACCACTCCTGTCCACCGCCAGCTTTTAATAAGAAGTACCTTTTTGGAAAAATAGACCTTCATTATTGGCCTGCTGGCAGTGTGTTCCGGCGGCCAGTAGAGGAGGTGAGGGGGGGTGCCCTCCGGCCGGCGCACGTGGGCTAAACCACGCCTGCCCCGTCGAAGACCTGCCGGGCTCTGACCAGCCCCCGGCCGAAGCCGTTGGCGCGTGCACGGGCCCCCGGCCCCGGCTACCCCTCGGCCGGGGCCAGCGCCCGCTGGCAGGCCGCCTCCAGCAAAGCCTCGTCGTCCTGGTGGTACAGGTTCACCCGCCGCAAGGCACCTCCGACCAGGCGCTGCACGCGCGGGGGAGGCTGGCCGCCGTGCGCCGCCCGGTAGCCAGCCGCCGCGTACTTACCGGCCCGGATCAGCAGCCCCGTGAGCTCGGCGCCCCTGGGCGCGGGCGCCGGCGCCAACCGCAGCAGGACCTCGGTCAAGCCCAGCTCCGCCCGTGGCACCGCCTCCGCCGGCAGCGCCGGTGCTCGCGGGGCCAGGGTGCCGGCGCCCGGCGCCGGCTCGCCCCCGGCCGGCTCGCCCTCGACCGGCTCGCCCTCGACCGGCGCGCCCTCGGGGCGGGCCTCCGGCCCGGCCGACTCGACGAGCGGTGCGCCGCCGGGCGCCGCGTGGCCGCCCAGCGCCTGGTCGAACGTGGCGCAAACCCCCGCGCGCTGTAGCAGCGCGAGCGCCCGCCTGGCGTTGTTCCGTCGCTCGTCACTGACGAACATGACGTCGCGGGCATCCAGCGCCAGCCCCCCTCCTGCAGCTGTTGCTGGTACAAATCCAGGGCGGTCTGATACACGCGGAAGACGGCCTGCTGGTTAGCCGCCACGCTTTCGCACCTGCGCTGCAGCTGCTTCTGTTCCAGGGCCCAGCCGACCTCCAGCTGTTTCTGTTCCAGGGCCCAGCCGGCCTCCAGTGCGGCCAGCTCTTCTTCGCAAACCACGCGCTTGAGGAGGGCATATTCCCGCTTCGCTGCTAGCAACTCTCGCTCCGACTCTAGCAGTTCCAAGCACTGCCGCTTCACGGCCGGCTCCGCTACCTCCTGCGGCGGTGGTGGTGGCACCTGGACCGCACCTGCCGCCGGCATGGCGGCCAGCGCCGACGTGACTGTCGGTGCGGCGCTGGGCAGCGCGGGCTGCCCCGTGCTCACCCCCGCCAGCAGCTCGCGCCTGGTAGCCTCCGACAGCTCCTGCCGCCGGAGGGGCAGAGCCTGTTCCAACTCGTGGTCGCCCGCACAGGCACGGGTGGCGAGGTTCGCCTGCTCATGCTGAAGACGGCGGGCCTGCGGCCCGGGCAGCAGGGGCAAGATCTTCAGCAGGTCTCTGAACCGGTAACAGTCAATAGCGATACCCATCTTCCCGTCAGCGCGCTTGAAAGCAATTTTCTTGGACAGAACCTCAAGATGACGTTCCGTCAGTTTCTGCTGCAACCTGCCATAGTCCTGTCTAGCAGCCTTGGTCGAACAGCCCTTGAGGGCCGCGATGACGTCGGTAATGGCATAGAAACCCGCTTGCTGGCGTTGGATAGTTTTCTTGAGGGTTTCTTCATTCAGGCCCATGAGCAAAGGGTTGTCTTGGACCGCGCCGTTGGTGCCGCCCGGCGCTACCGCGCGGGATGGCTGAGCTGCGACCGCGGCAAGCTCCTCCCCGAGCTCGCCGTCCTCTGTCTCACGCCCAGCAGACAAGGACTCCGTCGCCGTTGGCTCGGACTCGGCGGAAGGATGACGGCGCTGGGCACGCGTCCGCATCTTGGCGGACAGCTCGCTCAGCCGGTTCTGCATCGGTACCACGCTCCGCAAGGGGGTTGTGAGGCGGCTGCACGCACGCGGCCGATTGAGCGTGGGGTCGGGGGGGGGGGGGCGGCGGTGTGCGTAGGCCCCTCTCCTGCCCAACGCACGCTCGCTGTTCTTTCCCCGGGACGGCAGAAAGAAAGTAAGGGGGGGAACAGGAGAGGGAAAGGAGGGGAGCGGGGGAGGGGGGGGGGGGAGGTTCCTCCTCCCTGTCCCCTAGCACCCTCCTCCACTCCCTTTGTCTCGGCGGCGTGCCTCGGGCGCGCCGCGTGGCTGCCCAACGCCTGCTCGAACGTGGCACAAACCCCCCGCGCGCTCCACCGGCGCGAGCGCTCTCCTGGCGTTGTTCCCTCTCTCGTCACTGACAAACATGAAGTCGCGCGCGTCCAGCGCCAGCCTCCCCCCTCCTGCAGCTGTTTCTGGTATAAAGCCACGGCGGTTTGATACACACGGAAGATGGTCTGCTGGTTGGCTACCACACTTTCGCACCTGCGCTGCAGCTGTTTCTGAGTCCATGCTGACTGCACAGAACCAAAGCCGTGGAAGAGATCCAGACTTACTTGGAACAGTGGCGGCAGGAGTTGGAACCGGCCGTACCGGCCTCCGTGCTGCTGCGGGGCTAATGACGACGAGCCTAGCCAAGGAAGAAAGGAAAACAGGCAAGAAACCAGTAAGGCCGAGAGGCTTCTTGTTTTAGTCGGGGAACCAAGCGCCGTCAGGCTTAGCCGGTGGTAGCAGGCCGGGAGATGTGCAGGAGGCGCCTCCTCTGTCATGCAGTGGCTGGCAGAACTTTTTTAAAAGCCTTTACGTTCCTGTTTTAGCTCTGAAAAAAGGGTTTTTATTAGCACTCGCGACACATAGCTGTCAAAGAGAACCAGCATCTTCTGAACAATGACACTTCAGGAGCCGCAGGTCCGTCCTCTGTTCCTTTTTTTCTTGTAGCCTACTGCCTGCTTCGGTGAAGGGGGAAGGGGCAGAAAAAAAGGGGACAGAGCCTTTTCCACAAGTCCTGCCGCCTTGTCCTTGCTTACAACTTAGCCGTCACGCCGTAACCTTCGATGCTATTAAGAGCCATCCAAGTGCGCAGGCATGCCTCGCGCTGATCCCAGGGCGGCAACACTCGGCCATACCGTGGCGCCAAGGCCTGACGCAGCTCACTGGCCGCCAAAGCTACACTGCTCTCCAGGTACTGCTCAGAGGCCAGCCGCTGGAAGTCCCGCAGAGCCTTGTCCAGCTCCTCTACGGTCGCAGCTTCTAGCAGGTCCTTCTTCACGCGCTCGACGTATTCGCGCCGCTTGGTTTGTGGCAAAGGCGCCTTTACTTGGTACTGCGGGGGCAGGCCCGTGAGCCAAACTGGCCCGTTGGCTTGGATGTACCCGCTCAGCTCGGTTCCGAGGCCCCCAGGCGGAAGACACTTTCTAGGCACCCGCGAGGCCTTCACCAGTGTATCCCAGCTTACGACAGCCACCGACCCCGGGCGAGGGGACTTGCTCTCTGAGAGCTTGTACCTGCTCTGTTCTGGAAGCTGGTAGACTTCGGCCTTGAGTTGTTGGATAGCATCGCCTAGCGACTTCCGGGCTGGTACTTGACTTAGCTCGCTGCGCATCCTGCGATGGAACTCCGGGTATTGCTCCTCGATTTTGTTCACGAGTAGGCTGCGCTTGCTGAAGAGGTCGGTATGCAACAGATACTCCAACGCGCCGATTATGTTGCGGACCGCGTGTGGCGCGTCCCAATATTCGCGCAGTGTGCCAGGGGGCCTGGGCTTGAGGTACTTTTTCACTTGTACAAACAGCGCGGAGTCGTATTCCGAGTACGAGTCGACAATCGTCTGACTCTGCACCAGGGCTTTGATGGCTTCTTCCCAGCTGTTGTCAAGAAGCATATCCTTGTTCCTGGCTTGGACCCTGTCCAGTGCCACGCCTTCCACATGTCCTAGAAATGTTAATAATTCTTGCAGTCCGAGCTTCCCTGTAGATTTCTCCCCCGTCGTCCCCCGTGCACCAGTCACCACCAGCCCCTCGAAGCCCTGTGCCAGGGCTTGGGGCAGCACCACATTCCGGAGCATGTATTCTGCTGCGCAGATATTGCCCGCGTTGTTTGGCACGACCGTGCCCTCTGCGGCACCAAGCTTTTCCCAAGGCAGTGCAACTGGCGAGCCATCCCGTCCGGTCCAGGGCCTTAGAATATCTAGCAGTGGCTCGACGTCCTCTCTGTCTGCTTGGGTTGGTCTGTAATTGACGACAGCGACGGGGCCATCGCTGTGAGGAGGCCTTGCTCCCCTGCGCGACGGTGTCGTGGGCTCAGCGCGCGAGAAAGCTGGCAGATCAAACAAGCACCTGGCGGTAGGGTAGCCTTGTTGCAACTGGGAAGCCAAGGTTCGCAGGTCCCAGCGCACTCCCCGCAGGTCCGCGGTGATGGGGCTGTGCCACGTCTGTGTTCGGCTTAGCTCGAGCAAACGCTGGGCAAACGCGGGACTCATGGCCACCTCGGTATCACGCACTCGCCACTTGACCAGGTTAGGCATTTTCTCCCAGAAGTAATCACACAGGTCTGTTGCGTCCGCCAGGGGGTCATCCGCTTTTACGTCAAGGCTGAGGGTCAGGGCCTCCAGGTCGTTCATATTCCTGGCCAGTACTATCGACTGCAAGAGCGTACAAGATTTCTGTACCTCGAGCTCCTGCAACGCGGGCCCTCGTTGCAGCCCCGCCGCACGTAGAGCTTTGTACTGGATACCCTCAGCCACATCTTCTGTAGCCCCAGCATTGCCCAACTCGTGCAGGCCAAGCGCGTACGGCACTCTGAGTGTGCGCAGGCGCTGTAAAACACACAGATGGCTCGCGTCCCTTAAACAGGTGTCGCGCAGGTCCAGGTCGGCCAGCGCGGTCGTGGTCTGCTTTGCGAAGAGCTGCTCCGACAGGTCCGTATTCACCCAGCTACATCCGCGCAGGGAGAGGCCCTGGAGTGGTAGCACCAGGGATCGCAGGTGCTTGACGAACTGTTCTCGGGTATAGGTAGCAGCGATTTCGCAGTTCAAGACATGGAGCCTCTGCAGCCGGGGACACTTCTGCGTAATAGCCGGCAACAGGGTGGTAGCTAACGTAAAGCCCGAGATCTCCAGTTCGCGGAGCTGGCCGAGCGTTTTTGCGTCGCCTCGGAAAAGCTGAGTGAGGGAGGCGCTGTCCAGTAGCGGAAGCTGGGGCGCGTCCTGGACGTAACCCCCGATCAGGTGTGCCAAGGGGCTATGAACCTCCTGCCTGGTCCCCTCTGTCAGGGCACTCAGAATTCTGGTGTTTTGTTGCGCCAGGTGCTTAACCCTCTGCTCACTGGCGCTGTGCAGTCGTAGGGTCGTCAGCTGCGAGCACGGCGGGACTACCAGGCCAAAGTCAACAGCGTCAGCAGGGGTCCCTCCCTTAAAATACAGTTCCAACTCCTCCAGAGAATCCAAGGGGGTTCGCTTGGGGAACTCGCGGTGATCCCCACGGCGCCGACCCCAAGCAAGCCTTTCGTGAAAGTGTCTCGCACGACGATAGTGATCCTCGGGTAGGGCTGAGGTAGTGAGGGCGAGCTTTTTCAACTTGCAGTCGATATTTACCATTGCGTCAGTGTCCGTGCGTGCGAGGCGCAGAGTCTCCAGCGCAGCGAAGTCCTTGAGGTTCAATGGCGAAGTGTCCTCACAATCGACCAGAGCTAAGCTCGCCAACCGGAAAGACGTGACTTCGACGTCGTCTATCCTCCTCTTGGGCAAGGTCGCGCCATGCACCTCGACCCCTCGCAGGGTGTGCAGGGAGCCCCAAAATAGACCCCACCAGACATCGGCATCTCCGCCCCTTGGCAGCCCTTGGAACTTGTGTGTGAACCTGCCTTTTAGAGCAGAACCACAGTCGTCAGACCTGGATATAAAGTTCCAGAGCTTGGTGCCGTCCGACACAATAACAGGCGTGTTTCTCGTCTCAAGGGAGCTCCAGTCGACATCGTGCTCCCAGGGACCCGCGGTGCTTACATCGACGTCCTGTAGAGCTTCTGTGATCTGGTACTTGGCGCAGTAGCTCCAGTCCCGCTTGCCTTCAAGCCATTTGCCAGCCTCCGAGGACCACTTCTCCCAAGCATCCGCCATCTGGCCCATAGTGGGTACTACACACTCGTCTACCAGCCTGCTTATGCATCTCGAGATTCCACCTTCGAGGTTACCAAATTCATAGACCCAATCCTGCGCCGGGGACCAACAGAACACTTGCAGGAGATTGTCTGCCAGTTTAGAATCCCAGCCTTCTTTGCTGTTCGCGTAAAGCCGGCGCAGGGTCTGGTCTTCTTCGGCCTTGCGCAAGCACGCGTGCGCTTGCAGCGAATGGGACAGGCTGCTGTCCTCGTCCAGGCACACGAGCACAAGCTTGCGAAACTCGGTCGATGTTGGGTCGGGCCTTGGCCGCGGACGACTGCCGCTCTGTTCCGCCTTGCACAAGAACAGGAACAACGTGTCCCGCCGATCAAAACCCTTCTTAGCTGCAGCCTCTTTGATCGCCTTTCGGTCTATCCCCAGGCCCCCGCTGTGGGGGCAGAAACCACAGCCCTGTCCTGACATGTCGGGCTTTATCGACGGGACAGCTGACGGCGCTTGGCTTCTTTAGCTGTATGCCAAAGGCGGGGGAGTACTCTGCGTCGTGCTGGTGTTATCCTTTCTCTCCCCCCGCTTGTTCTTCCACTACAGGAGGGAAGGGGGGAAAGCGCTCAGGAGGGGGGGGGGGAGAGAAAAGAGCGCCCCTCTCCCGTCTGCGGGGAGAAGGAGAAAAGAAGCAGGGGGGAGGGGAGAGAAAAAGAGCGCCCTCTCTCCCCGTCAGCGGGGAGAAGGGGGAAAAGAAGCAGCCACGGGAGTAGAGAGGGGGGGGCGCGCGCGTTCTTTTCTCATTCTCGATTCACTGCCTCCTGCTCCAACTACCCCATGAGCCAGCGCCCGCCGGCAGGCCGCCACCAGTAGCGCTTCGGTTGAACCAGTGAAAGTGCTGCCTTTGAAGAAGGACAATAAGAATATAGGAGGGGGAGGGCTGCTGTGAGCTTGAATTCTAGTAAGTCGTCTCCGTTAGCTGGAGAGCACTCATTCTTATTAAAATCTCTTGCCAAAGACCGGTACAAACCACCACACAAGAATTTAGACAGACAGCGAGGGAGTGAGAAAGAGAGGGCAGTGCGCCTTTCTTTTTATTCATAGTCAGTCATGTCGTCTAGGCCGTCCGTCGTCGGGCCCAACCCGGCCAGACCGCCGGAGGACGACCAGGACGACGAAGACGACGACGAAGACGAGGAGGAGGAGGAAGACGACGAAGACGAGGAAGACGAGGAAGACGACGAGGGCGCGGCGGCGGCGTCCACGCCCGGCGGGGTGGTCTCCAGCAGCGGGTTGGCGCCGCTGCCGTACGAGTGGATGCCCAGCACGCTGCGCAGCAGGGCCTCGGGCTCCAGCCCGAGCAGCGGGGCCAGCGCGGCCGCCTGCTGGCGCCGGATCTCGGCATCGCGGCCGGGCAGGGCGGGCAGCAGGTGGTGGTCGGGCAGGTGCTCGTGCGTGCCGCCCGCGGGCGTGGCGGCGGTGGCCGGCAGCCAGAACTCGCGGCGGTGCTGGGCGTACACGTAGTCTGCCAGGTCCCCCGGCGCGGCCCCCGGCGCCGCCGGGGTGGCCCCCGGCGGGGTGGCCCCGTCGCCGGCGCTGGTGCCGGCCGCCGCCTGGCAAGCGCCGTGGCCGGCCGTCGCCTGGCCATCGCTGGTGATGGTGCCGGCGGTGGTGGTGCCGCGCGTCCGCAGCGGCCGCAGCAGCCCGCCCAGCGACGCGGGGTCCTGCCCCAGCTGGCCCTGCACCACGGGCGGCGGCCCGGCCGCTGCGGCCGCGCGGCCGGGGTCCGCCAGGCCGCGCGGCACGCCGTTCGGCAGCAGGTCCGTCAGGAACAGCTCGTAGTGCTGCAGCGAGCGGTCGAGCTGCCCCGTGAGCATCTGGCGCGGGCGCGCAAAGCGGTCCTGCAGGACCTGGACCATGAGCCTCGGCAGCAGGTCGGGCGCCAGCCCCTGCTCCATCACCAGCGACGGCACCTGGAAGTCCTCGGCGCGCTGCACGACCACGGGCCCCCGGTCGCCGGGCCGGCCCTGCAGCAGCTGGTGCAGCACGTCCTTGAACTCGTGGTAGTCCATGCGCAGCTCCCGGGCGTGGTTCTTCCACAGCAGGCCGCCCAGCGCGCGGCTGCACTCGGCGTAGTCCAGGTGGTTGGCGAACAGCTGGCTGTCGTGCTTGGAGAAGGAGTAGTGGCCCGGCCGCACGCCATTGCGCTGCAGCGCCACGCGGCGCCGCCGGG